>CAVNYN010222898.1:0-34225 GCA_963692815.1 Nyctanthes arbor-tristis
AATTATCTGTTTATTTGGGCATAAATAATATTATAGTTCTTGTGTGGTTGATACTCGTTTATATTAACACGCTTGGAATTTGGATTGTGTTTGGCAGAAGTCACAAATGCACGTGTAATTTTTCAAACAACATGCCAAAGGGTGGACAAAAGTTGAGTTGTAAGTACAAACAAGCTTCCAACTTCCTTTGTAACAATCTTAAAATTGAGTATCTGGCCCAACTAAAAATTGATATTACACCATCCATATGGCCTCTTATAGTCCCAACCACTTCTGTTCAAAGTTCATTGTTAACAATGTATTCAACTCCTTGAGATGTTTGAAATTCAGTCTCCAATACAAATGCCTGAGAAAAGTTCGACTGATTCCTTCACATTGTGCACCACCGGTAAAATGCACATACGAACCGCAATATCCTGAAACGGCCAAAAGATGATGATGATGATGATTGTGGTGATGTTGAATTTAATAAAAAAAAAGAAGGAGACATGAGAGAGAGAGAGAGAAATTTGTGTCAGTTGCGGGCTTAAATTATAATAGATAATATACTGAAATGGCTAAACGGGGAAAAAGGAAAATCCGCTTAAAGAAATTCGAGTCAGCTGCAGGCTAAAAATATAATAGATGCCACGTTGCACCTAGTAAATTTAGAGTTACTCATATCTCGTATCTTCCCAAAGCAACTAGCCAAGGTAGATTTTCTCATTATAAATGAAGAGAGTTCCCGTATGTGCTCAAATTCAGCTGTGTCCAAGAACATGTGGTAATTAATACTGCTTAGCATCAAGAAAAGGACGTGCGGATTCCCTGGAAGTTCTAATGGTACTAATAAACAAAAATGCAAAGACTTCAAAAAGTTACTGGCAAAAGTAAGAATTCCACCGAGTTTATGCGGAGGACGCGCCCTGTGTTTCCCCCAGCTCATTACTCAACATATGGTGGAGAAGCATATCAACTCTCTGACTCCTTGTCTTCGTGCTGCAAAAAAAAGGGGGGAAAGGGAAAAAGAAAATGTTGGGTTGGTTCAGGTCAATCTTCTCTAAACTTTGAAGGAATTCTCCAGGTACCAAGTCATCCACACATACCCGATATTACGTCGACGCTCCTTTTGACTTTCATCCTGGATTGTTAAGGAAGAGAGGTTGACTTAGTGGTGCTTATATATCAGAACAAAACTATGGACATGAATTGCCGTAGGGCAAATCATCTATACAAAGCCATGAACTACAAGCCAAAGAACAAAACCAACAAATTTAATGTGTTTATTTCCGAGTTACAGCAACTCTAAAGCTCAATCAAGTTAAAAACTTTGTTTACTGCATGATATGTTTAATAGAAAATAAGATGCTGAAACTTTAATCGGAAACTCATCAAACATGAGTGACTGCATGACACAATATTCACGGACTAACACATGACATGTTACTGGAAACTTGAATTCCTTTACCAATCATGGCTATTAAATTGTTCCTGTGGCAATGTTAGCATCTCATTTTTTGGTGGATGCCTTACGTCCTGTCTTAGAGGTCCCCTGAGGATTGGAATCAAGGACATAACTGAATTGTAGAACCCTCTAACTTCTGACGGTTAGAAATCTTTGATCCTTAATTTAAACTATTCTTTGTCAATAAATATTTTGTTGCCCCATATTTTCCCATGACTCATAAAAATTCATTACTAACCTTGCTGGCCCCATCTTCACATTTCTCAGAAGCTTCAATATCCATTTCAGCAAAGAAAGCCTCCAACACAAATGCCACAACCTGATGATTTTGCAAAAAAGATCATTAAAGTTGCTTTTCCACAATATAGACCGAATGAACTGAGCAAAACAGAAAGAGTAGAGTGAATTTCAGTAACATAGCTCCCAAAAGGCCTGATAAACAAAAGAACCTCAAAACAACAAAGAAAATGCAATAGATTTGAAGATTGTGCATGTAAGATTATCTCTTGATTTTAACTTCAGAATCTGTTTCTGCTATCTCATGAAGAATTTTATCTCGCAATAACCACTTGAGATAAAGAACAATGGCATCTCCTACACATGTTCCGTATTTTCCATAAGCGGGGGGGAATAAAAAAGAGTTGAGCGAAATAATTTCTTAAAGAGAAACAAAGAAATCCTTGTCTCTTCTCAATGTCTCAGCAATGAGATCATCATTATACTTTTTAACACAGCTAAGTGCTGATTATCAATTATCCTTTTCTTCAGAGAGAGAGGTGGCCAGTCAAAACATGCTTTCCACTAATAAATACTAGAAAAAGGAAAAAAAAAAATCCGTTGAAATACTTGTTCAATGTAATCTAGAATTTCAACGCCAGTGCTGAAGTTCCTCTAATCCATGCCATGTCATCTTGACTCAGCAATGATGTTCCCAGCATACATACAGATTTTTTCACATTTGTTTGAGTATTACATAAGAAAAACAAGCAAACAGATGTCCATGAAACTACTTTGCATTTCTATTGACAGAAGCCACAAAAGGGACTCTATAAATTAGCTAATACTTACCAAGTTCAGTAGTAGTAAGATTGTAATAAGATAGAAGCTGATGAAGTATGCATAAGACCATGCTGTTCCAGTCAAAACCTTGTAGCTCTGTAATTGCAACATCAGTTATTACAACTACAAATTGGAGTGTTAGCATATGCCCTGTTATACACAATGTTTTCTCCAAATCAAACTTAGGCTTCTTACCATAAATTCCAATATAGAAAAGCTTATCTCTCTACTCCCCCAACCCGCAGACACATTGACAATGACAACTATCTCTAGCTCGTGCATCTATTAATTAATAAACAATATATACATGTTGATGCATTGTCTGAATTCCTTTTTCCTGAAGATCTATTTTATTTTTCCGCTACTGATACTGGCTACATTTCATCAAGACTGCTGAATATTGAATGCAGTAATGGCTCAGATTTAACATTTACTTGGCTAGCATGTTCTATAATACTGTCAGGGGCCAAGAAGAAAAGAATTATTTGGAAAAGATACATGAATTATTTATCATATCTTGATCTGATGTTACTTCTCCTAAGCATGTGAGACTATTGATAGACAACCAATTCTAGATTCTACATTTTCAGTTAAGTTAATCTAGTGATAATATTTTCACTGATACTAGATTGGCCTAGTTCCATGATATGAGCCAAAATCACAGATCTTAACAGCCCTATCCTCAGGAAAGGAGGCACTACGTTATTTATGACATGAATCATAACATAGTAATTGGAGCATGCAATGGAAAAGAAAATTGAGTCGCTCTAATGGCAAAAGCTGAAGGAAGCATAAGTATTCGATGATGCATGCAAAAGATGTGGAAATCATGAAAAGTGAAAAACCTGCATCCACACTTGCCAATTCCCCATAACAAGTAGATTGAAAAGCGTAACCATCCCATTTGCGTAGTCATTGAAGTTGAAAAGTAAGTAGCTAAAATTTGTCAAGGAAATAATGCAAGAATGAGAAGAATAATGCTATTAATCATCATTGATGATGATCACCATTCTATGTGTTAGTGCGGTGGCGTTAAATGATAAGTCAAATAAAATGTAGGGTCATTTTTTTTAACCAAGAGCATGGGTTTCATTGAATTAAAGTAGAAGGGTACGTGTAAGGTCATTTGATGCATTTAAGTGGACTTGTAATTTAATGTCACCTAAATATGGTCATCATCACCAGTGGTGATAAATAGCACTACTCAATGGAGAAATAGCATCTCCTAAAAGGAAAAAGAAAGAAACAAATGATTCTCCAACAATATTAATATACCCGCATGAGGGTATACGTTAATATACCCCCATGCCATGTGGCAATACATTGGCAGTTGATTTAAAAAGGGTGGGACACATTTCAACCACTCATGGATTGCCACATGGGTTTTTCAGAGGGGGGGTGAGGGGTCTATTAACATACCCTCATGAGGGTATATTAAAATTTTTGAATGATTCTCAGTGGCAACTTGTACAGGCAGATATAACAATCGATCTAACATGGTGGAGAAAATTAAATATATAGCAATTCATAATTTATTACAGCCTCATACTGGATTTTGTATTTTCTTTTTGTTATTGAAAAATAGTTTTTAGAGCACAAAAACATAGACGCTTGAATAGATAGTATATCTTAATGTTTTTGAATTAACATAGCCATAATCTTGAGGTTGATCAAAATATGAATAGAAATAAGTTGGTGATAAAGTTTAAAAGAGCTTCAGTCATCAAGGATACTCATTATCACTGAGATCGGTGCTTTCAAGATTTGGATTTCCAGAGTTGACAATGCCCCCAAATATCTGCAAATTGGACAAGAGGCATGCTTTGCAAACTTTGAGAAATTAAAGTAAATAAAATAAAAAGTAATCCAGGTTCTATGAAAAGGCTATGCCCTATTAAGCAGCTAAAACTTGCAGATGGAAAGTTCTATCTACTATATAGAAGTTAAAAAAGGATATTAATCTTTAAATTGTGGGAAGTACCTCAAGTAAAATCTAAAAGGGAACAAAGGATATTCAAAATAAATTACAAAAGGCAATCAGGTACCTGTACACCAACAGAGCAATAAATGCACATGACACAGAATATGATCCCCAAATATGGCATTAAACTTGGTATGAGAGTGAAAAACGTTGCAACAAAGGCTCGATAGCGTTGGACATGCAATGACAGCCTAATCAACCTTAACATTCTTGCTATAAGAAGATAGCGAATCCTGTACACGGAGAGTGACTGATTAACTTTTACAATAATGTAATATATATCCAATGGAAAGTAGATTCAGACTCCAATGTTACAATAATAGAAATAATCAGAAAAGAAAAACGTTTAAGATATTATTTTGATTTGTTAGAAAATGATAGAAGAAAAAAGAAATAAACAAAATAACAAATCCCAAGGTAGACAAATATCTGTAAAACAAGAAATTTTGGTTAAAAAAATATACTTTGTTTCTATACTTTTTTCCCCACCAAAAAGGTAAGGGAAGAAAAAGAGGGGGGAAAAAGGGGAATAAGAAGAAAATTTCAATTACATGCAGAGTCTTATCCTCACCATTCTCCGTTGGAAAGAAAAGTCAGCCCATTGGGAGTCACGAAGGTTACTGTTTCTCCAATAACTGCAAAAAAATGGGGAAAGAAAAAATGCAACCAATTCGATCAAAAGCTCAACCAGTATCACCTCCATGCAAAACAGAAAAAGAGAGTGTTCAAGTCACTTCTCTAAAAGTTTAAACTCTTAGATTGGGCCATTTTATATTATTTACATTATATCTACAAAACGCCACTTCACTTGTAGGCAGGATTCTTAAATTTCCTTTTTTCCCATTAAAGCCTAACATGCATAAATTTCTTTTTTTCCCATTAAAGCCTAACATGTGAACATTTATGTTAACTGGGTCATACTGAGTTACTGACTACTAAAACTTGAACTTTGGCCTTTTGCTTCCTATGATACCATGTTAAAGCCACCATATCTAAAAGCTTAAATTGTTAGATTGAGCCATTTTACATGATTTATTATATCCTCAACAGAAAGGAAAAGTCCTTTTCAGTTTCAATGTAATTGAGGAAATCGCTGCACCGAAATAGCAATGTCTACTCCAAATGGTTGATAAACTTAGTTGAAGATGAAAAATGTCCCGTGTGGGAGAATAATCTTTTAGTTTTGGACATATTACTTAGTGATTGTATTAGGATCAAACTCGAAAAGTTTCCAGAATGTAACACCTGTATGATTAGAAACAGTGATACATTACCTCTTTATTACCTCTTTAAATATAAAGTTGGTGTGTCTAGGCATTACAAATTTGCAACAAGCTATATTGCTTGAGCTAAATTATAGTTGTACCGGTGGACTTACTAAACTAGAGAAAAGAAAGTGGCATTGTGCTACTAACGATACTTACCTATAACCCAGGTGATTACAAAGTCAAAGCGATTTTGACCATCTCTCCAGTAGTTCTCAAATCCATAAGCATAAACCTTAAACGCCATCTCTACTACGTAGAGCCAACCTGTCAAGAAAATGCACGTTACATCAGTTCTATATTTGACAGTGTCAAATAGGATAGATTATTTTAACAGCAATGAAGTTATTAACCAGAACACTTGGGACGGAACTCGTTCAGACATCTAGACCAAATTCCAGTTTCCATCAAAAAATCAGGTGAAAATACTGACACAATTCCATTCATTACCCAAGTCAAGGTGAAGCTGAAAACCCAAGTGAAATAAGAAGCCAGTCATATCAAGAGCACAAATCTATCTGTCCAACCTCTTCGAGAGAACTTCTACCTTATGGACCAGATTGTGGATCTAAAAGAAAATAAATACAAGACATACAACGTTTGCTGTTCGTTTTATAATTTATTAAAGTAACTATTAAATTTCTTTCTTTTCATTTTCCCCCAAGAATATGCTGAAGAAGAAATCTCATGTTGGGCACAGATATCTTGAAAGCATCTATGTAAGCTCAGCTGCATTATCAGGGACATAATTAGCTGAACAAGGCACATCTAGGTCCATCAGGTCATGAATGCCATCCCTATCACTAGAATAATTATGTGGCCTCCATGTGTGTCGGTCAAATGAAACATGCATCAGACATGACAACTGACAAGTTTCATTCTCATGAAACTTTGTGATGTTTATGGATCACGAAGACGGTAATGAGAAAAGATCTACAAGGTACATCCTCCACTGTAATTTGATCCGATGCTAACTAAGTTTTAGATATTAGTCTTGCGAATGGCAAATGTAGAAATACCTTACTAATGGATTCGTATTCAATCGTGCATACTTGGGACTGAATTTGTTTTAGCTTCCGTAATGTTATAAAATGGTTATTCTTCTTTGTCTTGTGGATGGCTTCCTAATATTATAAGTTTTCATTTTGATCAACTTCTGTGAATCTGAGGAAGCCTAATTGTCAACATGAAGTACTCTCTTCTCATGGAAACTGATTGAATCTCTTCATCTACGCTTTTTGAAAAACAGAAACGGGGAGTGACAGTGATGAACACTTCCACGAATCATACAGAGACTTGATCTACATGGATAATGCGACGCCCAATCATACTCTACTATTATGTGGTAATTATGATACTCTACTACTCTCTTCTACTTAGAACTGATGAGGCTTCTTTATCTGTGCCTTTCCGCAAAGCAGAAAAAGTGAATAACGGTGATGAAAACACTTCTGTCAGTCTTACAACACGGAGATGTACTTGGATAGCGTGATGTCCAATCCTACTCACACTTCATGGTGCCTATAATAACTCATAATATCCAAGATCCACGGATCTCTTACCAAAAATGAACTCCACCTTCTGCCAAGCCTCTTGAGCAGAATTGTTCTCTATATCAAGCTGAAAAATATAACCAACACCAGAACATAACAAGATATTTAGTGACAATGTACGTGAACAAAAGATGGTGGCCTACCTAATCTAAAATCTTTATGATAATAGGATTAATTTATTTAAATTTTATTTTTAAACCACTAGCACTCATGGGTTTTTCTTTTTCTTTGATATTTCGGCGTGTGCAAAATTTTTATAAAAGAGTAGCAATGGGACTTAAATTAAGAATCTTTACACACTCTACCGCACATTGAAACATATCATGTAAAAAAATCTTAAGTTGTCAGAGAGGGAAATTTTATTTCTTTATTTAACTCTCATCTTTGACGAAGAGTTTCATTAAAGGTTCTTAACACTCAATAAGCCTATTTTATCTTCTATATCTTTCCCAAAGATAGAAATAGAATGACAAGAAACGAGTACCGACTGATTCTGTCCAAAAAATATGCCAATAAATATTATTTAACATGGGCTAAATTTCTTCCTTCAGTTGATTTTATTTATTTGTGGACTCTTTCTTTTGGCTGCCAAGAAGGAGGATCTGGTGGTTAGAGGGAAGGTATAAGGAAAGATAACATTGCCTGAAGAATTGTCCTCAGTGAGGTCATGTTAAAGGAACTGTTAATTCTATACCTAATACAATAAGTTCTTTTCCTTTTTTCTTTTTTCTTTTTTTTTTCTTTTTAAAAAAACTTGGACAATGCTTTAATGACAGTCATACCGTTGTTTCAATGACAACTGCAACAAAATTCAGGACAAGGATGAAAACTATTATGTATTCAAACTTTGCACCCCGGACAAAGTCTTTCAGCCTTTCAGATGCAGGTGAATGATAAAATGGAAGGCTTTCAAAGACAGGTATCTGCAACACAAGAATGGTGTTGAAAGAAAGATAGACAGCCTTCATTAAAATGGATATATAGTGATTCAAGACTCGGTCGAATGGAAAGTGAATTTACTGAATCCTCCTTTTGAAATCTTAGTGCAATAGCATTGCAAAGATCAGCAAATTCATCCAAATTAATCTGCATGAATAGAAAAGAGGAACCAAATAGTAAGCCATTAGAAAGAATCAACTTCTAAACGTGAAAATTTTATTTGTCAAAAAGAAATCACTCTACACCATAGAGAATGATCATGTTTCATAAATATGTAAGAATATTGAAACCATATAAGTTAGCATTTAGAAGGTATTATATAAGCTAAAATCAGAGAGCAAAAGGAACGTCACCAAACTACAATAAGCAAATATTACCAGTTGAAGACCAATTATTTGAAGTTAGAAAATGCTTTTTGGGATAGAGGATAAACTCTCAGCAAAACAATCAACAATCTATACCCACCATGAAATGACTCGCACTTACAGAAAAGGTAAAAAAAGCAACGATGTGATAGAAGCATATACTTAGATCATGCTTTGAAGTTATTCCATTACATGATCAAAGTTCCACAAGATCCAGATAATGAAAATATGAGGACTGTGCAATCGGTTTTGGTGAGGAGCTTTGACATCTAAGAGCTTGTTTGAAGCTCTTTATTTGCTCTTTTTTTGTAGAATTTATAAAGAGGAGAGAGGTAGAATTTGTATTGGGAATGTAAAAAGGTGTGAAATATGTGGTTGTAATTGAGCAGTTGTCAAGTCAAATGTCAAATCAGTGACAGATAAAATTATGAATTTGACAAAAAAAGAGCAAATAAAGAGCATCAAACAAGCTCTAAGCATACTTGCAAAGCCAGGTTAGAAATGTTTTTCATTGAGAATTTAAAATTGCAAGGCTGTAGTTCTAATAAAGGCAACTTGCTAAGTCCAGAATACGAGAAGTGCCAAAGAGTTAGACCCATTTGCAGTATTAAGTAGGCAGGTGACTTCCATGGCAGTTTTCCTAGTTTAAACTGTACAAATTTTGCCCGTGCAGTCTAGACTATTACGGTTGACTAAAGAAATGCTATAATAATTAATTAAACAGGAAAACCACCGTTGTGTTTTCTTGTTTCTTTTGGTAATGTATCAAGAGAGTTGGCCTCCCCAACTTGAAATTCTTAAAATGAGTAATCTCATTGACAACTTTTGAATTATTTACTTTGTTCAAGTGTTATTTATTCACCTAATATATAACTCTTCTTCCCCTTCTCTAGCCGCCTTCTGGGATTGTGAAAGTGAGTTCTAAAAGAATCAAAACTTGGGTAAAATATAACAAAAAAAAACAACAATAAATAACTAAAACACATAAATAATTTCATTTGCAACAATCAGTTGAAATTTATGAATTATTACACAAATCAAAAGAAGATGACAGAGGAAATGAGTCTTGGCAGCAAAAAAAAAGAACAAAGAAAGAAAGAAAAAGAAAAGAAAGAAAAAACGACTACCTTGAAGTCATGGCTGTCATCCAATTCGTGAAATATCAATTCAAAATCGTCTATGGATATCTTTGGCAAAGTCCTGAACACATTGAATAGAAAATTTGCTTTAACATCGACAAGATAAGTCCCAGAAAAGAATTATTACCAGTAAAAGGTGGTACAAAACAATTTCTCATCATATCCAATACACACACGTGTATATATATGATGAATGAAAAATGAAGCCGTAGAATCTAATTCAAACACTTGTTAACTGAACGCAGCTATAAGCAAATAAGTAGACCATAGGGCTTGTACTTCGCAGGCAACATGAGAAATGGAAAGTCAGTAATTGATTATGCCCAAAGAAGTTTGGACGCATAAGGCATCCCTCCAAAATTAAATTTAAAAAAAAAAAAAAAAAAAAAATCTTAAAACTTGTATACAGTTCCTGAACAGCTTTGCATGATGAAATTACATAGTGGCTGCTCCTTATATTAAATTTCCTCCTTATTAACTAGAGTTAGAGAGAGTATAAACATGTGAATGCATCAGCAACTGGCAATATGCTCTAATTACAAATGTATTAGGATGCAGAGCCCAAGCAATGGCACTAGGAACAAATAGGTCCATGAACACATACATCTTCTGGCCGCTGAAACTAAACTATAAAAATTTGTATAACTGGACTTGTTTTCTATCCTCTATGGTAATGCAGTTTTAAACTGTGTGACAATATAATCTTTGGTAAAAGTAGCTTCCCTGACTTAGGTATTGGTCATCTCAAGCAAATCATTTAATCTAAGAAGCATGTATTAAGGAATCAGCAACAGACATGATAAGTGGTGAGCACAAAAATCTCAATAAGAAAAATTTTACAGGTGAAAATTTGTAAATTAGTAGTGGCTAATTTTTATATTAATTAATATAATTTCGGTTTAAACAATTTATTGCTGGTAACAAGTAAAGAAAAAAATGCATATAATTGATATAGAAAAAAAGTTCAGCATGAAAGTTTCACATTATTTTGACATCTTTAAATTTTTTATAACTAAATTCTTCCCTAATATTAGCCTCTAAAAATTACATAACAGACGTGATTAAAGGTAGTGGTTTCAATCCATGAGAAAGACAGCAAGCAGTGACTGGCAATGGAAGAGCTTACTCCAAATGATTACTTCATTATGAATAGATTTTCCAGTACTCAAAACAGTGTCCAGAAATTCTAAGTTCCAGTGTTCAATCATCCGTAAGCTTCATTTCCAAGTCATTATTTACCACGGAGAAAAACTGAAGCTGAACTTGTAGGCTATGTACTTAGGTTAGCACAACAACTTTATTACCATGGGATACTCATTAAAAGGACAGACTTCTCCATCTAATCATCCCTGCTACCCAGGAAGGGAATTATGATGCATTACAAAATAAAGAGCAGGTAATGTTGTTATAGCACCTCTCATTTTAGAAATTTGCTTGAATAATATCTCTTAAGTGAAGATATAACTAATTGAACAAAGAAACAAATCATGATAATAAAAGATAACATGCCCCTTTTCTAGCTTGTTCATTCTCAATGCTTATTTTTCATAAATATATGAATGAGCAGAATTTTGAATTGAAATCATTTTCCTAATCTCAAATTCATACAGATACCAAAATAAACATCTATCTGCCCATGTCCGCCCTTTGATTCTATTTTTATTTCTATAAATAGAAATAGAATGAATTGAAATGAGAGGTAGAGATGTATGTAGTACTTGTCGGTCTTACAAAATATGTCAATGAAAAAAATTGTACCAAACAGAATACCAATTTCTATTTTGAAATAAAGATAGAATAGAATTTCTATTTTGAAATAAAGATAGAATAGAACAAGAAAACCACCCTCGCGTTCCTCCCTAACAACGAAAGATATGTAAAGACAACGTTTGGTAAAAGAACGTATTAATATGTTCACCTGTATTTGTTAAGTTCTTCAAACAGATGAATACACTGATCTTTATCAAGGAAACCAAGTTTCTGTCGAATTAACAAAAATGTAAACAAAGGTAAATTTAGAATCAGATCAAGGTCTGAAGACAAGCCTCTACAGTTATAGATAAAAAATATTCTTGAAGGAATGTACATGGAACAAGCAACGAAATTTCTGTCTTACTTAGTCTCCATGTGGAAAATTGAAGAATGCAGTCATGCACGCAGAATGTCCAGATTCAGTTTTAATGCGTATATAAGCAAGAATTGTCCTCCATATTGGAAACTCTATTACATAATTCTTCAAGAAACTAAATTTCGATATGTCAATTAGCTTAACACAATCAAAATTTGGGTGACAAAAGTGATCATCCTATGCTTTTAAATGGTTCAAGAATTAAATTCTCTCTCTGGGTAAATTGCCTAAAAATGTTTAGGTTGAATTATCTTTCCATCATCAGGGTAAACTGCCAAAAATACTGAATCATCCATGTCTTAGAATTATGGAAGATAACCTAGCTTCTCTACTGTTAAGATTCCTAAATCCTACATAAGTAAAATATTTATGCACACGAAATAATGTTGAAATCGATATACTTGAATAAAATGTGACTTGATATACACTCTCAAATTGCCTGAGGTTTTAAGTTAATCTACTAACCAAACAAAACATATGCTGGGAAAATGCAAATGAAAAAACTGGGGTGTGCGCCAAAGAAGGCGCTGAGTGGCGAAGACAAACATGCCACTTGGTAATTGTTTCCTTGAAGCAAAGACTTATGCTTTCCTTTCCATAGATACCGTAATGATATACATCCACTCTTATATAAGTATGTACCTAACTATCACAACTGTATCTGACATATGTTGCATGGGATGGCTAGCTGAGCTTTCAGTTTGGGATCAGTGACCAGCACTCAAGTAAGAACATTTTTCCATCATTATCAATTTCTTTTTCTTCCTTTGACCAGGCGGAGGGCATATTACAATCACATTTACATGCAAGTGCATAAGAATGCGAGGAAGGAAGGGTTTTAAGATTATCAAAATCTTCTTTTCAGTTATAACTAAGTAGAAGATCAATTGTCATTTTCTTATTATAATACTATTAAATAATGAATTAATGCATAAGCTAATTTCGTGAATGTAGAACATAAATTACAAGAGTATTGAATAAGGGCATCATTAACCAGAATAAAATAATGAGGACAAAATAGGAAATTGAACGTCACTTATTTTCACCTTTATATATGTTAGTGATTGTTGAACCATCTAGTATAAAAGCATATTCATTTAAGTATGCCTTCAACATAGAATATTCCTGAATTTTCCTTCCTTCTCAGTAATCTTGTGTCTGTACCAAACATAGAAATGTACAATTCATTCACACAATCAACTTGACTTTACCTGATAATTACAGCTCCAATGAAAGCAAAGAGAAGAATGATGTAGAAAAATAAATTATAAGACCTACTAAGATAAGAGTGGACTGGCTAGGCATATTCAGATTAAAGTAGGGGCTCCACTATTACAAACAGCATATGCAGGGTGAATAACAGGATTGACCAATTTACAGAGTTTCAATCGTTCATATGCATTGGGTTCGGAGAAAATCAATTGGTCAAGTTTCCCAAAGTATACAGGAATTTAAAACATCAACTATACACAAAAACCAAATGAAAGCATAAAGGTGAAGACTATACTCACGTAATTATCCATTAGGTTAAACGCTTTCTTCAGTATTCTCATCCTATTATGATCTTTCCCAGCGACTTGTTTTACGAGCTGTAACAAAAATTAGCATAAGATACACATCCAAGTTTAGATGAGAATAGCAATATGAAAATTGACATCTAAGTTGTGGGTGAATTTAGTAGGGACTTCAATGAATGCCAAAACGTTAGCCAGCAATTTAATGAAGTGCCTTTAACTATAAAGTAGAAGTTTGAAGCCAATTCCTTCTTGGTCTAGGAGTAGCAAGAGATGCATCTCATTTTATATTTGCAGTTATTTTATATTTCCTATAACAGAGTGTTTATGAATAATACAGAAATGGTGTTAGCTACAGTAAAGGGCCACAGTATATACCTCACTTTTAAAGCTATCGTATACAACGGCAAGGAACAGATTGGTGACAAAGTAAACACCCAACAGCACATACAGAACAAAAAAAAGGCAATACCATCGTGAGGCCCTATAAAACAATATTGCATGGAAGTGAGTATAAGTAGAGGAACTCAGTTCAAAGCAAATAGTAGAACGATATGAAAATTGATAACTATAAAATGATCAAAAAGCATAGAAGTTGCTTGGACGTAAATGCAGACCTTGGAGTAATGATGCAGCGCATATCAAGGCAATTTAAAAGAAAATAGGGTTCAACTAGAAACCAATATTTCAAAACTGCTTACTTGTATGCAGGAATCCAGACATCTGGATTATTGGAAGTTGTAAATAAAACAAACATTTCATATAATGTGGTCCCATATGTAGTGAATATAGTCTTCCCCTGTTCTGTATCTTCAAAAATGACAAATGCCAACCAGCTAGAAAACAGAAGAAATAAAGCCAACAGGGCCTGCATTGAAATCAAATTATATTTGTTAGATGAAATCATAACAAAGATCATAGAAGTTGGAAGTACTTCAGTTGTACAGACAATTTAGTACTTTTGAAAGGAGTGTACAAGAATTAAGTAGACGCACCAGGACATTAAGGTATGTCCCAAGCATTCCAGCCAGGATCACAATGCTATCTCGTAAATCCCTAGAATCAGTTACAAAGTTATGAAGCAATTTACTTAATGGAGTTTAGCCAGTCAAAATAGGAGTAAAGAGATACTGCATGGCACATCTCATTCAGGTTGAAAATATTTCCTTTTCCTAAATGTTCACTTATGTGAAAGCCACGAATCACAATCTCTTCTTCTAGAAAAAACCACTCTAAACTAGAATCCATAACCAACATTCAGTTAGATTAGTATGTCATGATTTTAAGTTTTAGCCTATTTTTAGTTGTAGAAACTTGAAAACATAGTAATTATTAGAATATGTTGAACCCTAGGCGATTTGACCTCAGGGAATATCATCCCGAGTGGATGATCCAAGGCAATATTTGAGTGGTTTTGCCTCAACAATACAACTAATCTAATTATACGCTATTGGCTGCTTCAGGTAATAACATTCTTTACTTCAGGCTGTCTTCGTTGTAAGTCTTAAATCACTTACCTTGATCTCCACTTCACTAGCTCACCTGTAGAAGGCATTAGGAAAGGATTTTCTCAAGAACATTTCCCAATTTGAAAAGCCCTTTTATCCCCTCAAAAAAAAAAGAATAGTGACCTGAACTGTTCAATCACCACATTCCGTTGTTGCTGTTCCTTTTACCTTATGTTTATCCAATCTATAACCTTGAATCCAATTGAACGGTTATGCCAATAAAAAATCAATCTTAATCTTGTATCCAGCTGGAAAATTCATCTTACTGAAAGCCAGGCAAAATTTTCCACCAGTAATAATTCTTAACCTTAGTCCAATCTACAAACATAATTATTTCAATGTTCATGAGTTGCCAGATGGAGATGGGAGTCTATAATCTGAGAAAGTGTAAATTTTAGCCAGACACAGAAACCAATTATAGAGTAAGAAAAATATAAAGCACAAAAGAAAAATGACACAGTAATGGAACTGTTAACTTTTAAGGTATGCATACCATACCTGATATTAAGGATGAAAAATACAACCCGTATATAGGGTGCAATCCTAAATGGAAGAGTATAGAAAGCCACAGGAGACAGATAGATAGCATAGACTAATAGATCAGCAACCAATAGCAACAATAGAAGTGCCTGAAAACCAACAAAATAACTGAATATTCATCAAACTTCAATATTTAAATTTGTCATTTCTATGGTTACAGAAGGACTATAACTTTGAAAACCAAACTAGTCCAGCTCATACTTTATCTTGTTTGACATGATGTCACGAGAAATTTAATCATAAGGAGTGACAAATATGATATATATCAGTCCAATATATTGTTGATCAACATTAATTCGTGTTGATTGTTAGGGTGTAAGAAATTGCTGCACAAACTGTAATTCCCCATACACTATGAGCTCTTTTGTTCATATCAATTATCATGGTCTTCTGTTTACAAGCAAATGGAAACCAACATAAACAAGAAAGCAAACCAAAATTTGAATTATCAAGATAGTAACAGCAGAAACAAAATCATTTACAATTGTAACCTTTGACTGGGAAAGATAGATTCTAGAAAAGAAGAAACATGCTAGATGAGTTTAACAGGTTAATATTGATAAGCCGTTGGAGAATCTCCAACAGCCTCTTTATTTTAAGAGTGTATTTCACTTTTTAGAGAGCATCTTTAAATTTAAAGGGGAAAAAAATTTTAACATTCTCCAACAAACACTTTATTTTAACTCTTTATTTTGTCGTTTTTTTATAGAACCATTTATTTTATTCTTCATTTTAAATCATTATTTATATATTTATGTTTCAATGACCAATAAAATCAAAATGTAATTTAGTTAAACCAAGAAAGGAGTATTGAAACTTGTAGCCAATTAATTATATAGTTTATTTAGCTCTCCAAATTTGGAGAGTTAGAGAGCCAAACCCCACTCTCTATTGTTAGAAGTTAATTTAGAGAGTTTGTTGGAGCTCATTTTTGAGCCTTCACTCTCTAAAATAGAGAGCATCTTAGGTTTAAAGTGCCTCTTGGAGATGCTCTTAAGTCAACTAAAAGCAACAAGATTAGATAGATACACAAAATCACAAATATAGGCGCACTTATGCAAAAAGATCAAATTCAATATGTTATTCAATGAGCCAGCATGCTTTCTATTGTACAAGAAATGCTTCTTAACAAATATCTCTGCGTATTCTTTTATTTGAACGATCACCACATTGACACATCCTTGATTAGAAAAGGCCACACTACCGGTGAAAAAAAAATAATAACTAGCTTTTTGAAATATTTTTCATAATTAGATTTTGAAAATATTTTACAAATGGAGTTGGCGCAGATGGTCAATCTCAAGAACATATAGGTCTCGCCGCTACTTCAGGGGCATATGTTTTAGATTTTTTGAGAATTGATTTTGGGAAAAGTGATTTTTTAAGAGAATGTGTGGTTGAAAAGTAAGGAAAAGTTACAAATTTACATGAAAATTATTTTAATGAATAAATGTGTTGACAAAAATGAGTTTGAGAGACAATTGATTTAAAAAAATTCAAAACCATATGGGTCCTTGGAGAATTAAGGGGAAAAAAAGATAAAGAGTCATGGGGAAAAAAAGATAAAGAGTCATGCACAAAATAATATAGAAGACATAGTTCACGATTAACATTATTTATATGTACACTAACCTTAATAAAGTAACTAGTTTGTTACAAAACTTCTAGTAGTAAATTATGAATTCATAATTAATAAATTCAGTACCTTGACTTTGTTCAGAATATTCTTCCAGAAGAGATCAATTCCTTCATATGATATTGGAAGCATAGTGTGCAGAATTAGAATCAAGAGTGTAATACCCTGCAAAAGGTAGCACGAGAAAAGTCCAGTTAACAGTGAAAACAAGGATGTCGAACTCTAGTTACGAATGTATTTAACAAAGAAAGAAATAAGACTCATACCATAAAGTATCCAAGAAGTATAGGCACACTATTCGGTAAGCTCAGCCACTAGTAGAAGTGCAAATGCAATTGCATTTTAACATTTTGTCACATAAATGTGACATGTCCATAATAATGCTTTAAACTAGCTTATTCAGTAGCAGATATAAAATACATTGCATAATCCTTGTGCAAAATGAGAACATCAATGGATGGAAATGGCCTATGTGACAAAATATTGATGTGAACGCTGACCCAGAGAAGATTTGTGCTTGTTTGATTCGCATTATTGGAATCAAATTATAATGTGAAATTATAATGAGTTGAAATGAGTAGTGGAAATTTAATTGAAATTTGAAATGTGGTGATAATTAATAGTTGTCAAACCAATAGTCAAATCAGTGGTAAGTGAAATTATAATGTGGAAGGATAATGAGAATCAAACAAGCTAAAAGGATTAAAGGGGCATCAAACCAATGGTAAAGTAAAATAAAATAATGTTTCCTCTGTTTAAAATAGTATATCTTGATTATCTATGTATAATATTCATAAGCATCATATAAGTTGTTATTCATGGATAATGACGGCTACAGTAGTATTTCAGTGATTATTTATCTTCTGAAGAGAAGACAAATCATTTTATTTATTTATTTTTTTTTTTAAATTCCAACCATTAAGATTACTTCTTATAAATCATACATTTAAGGTAAAAAACAATTATGCTTCTCATACATAAATCATTGGTTCAAACTCTATCTGTATTTGGTGGTGGTCTTTCATTTAGCATAATGGGGAAAACTCATACTATATGAATAGCATTTTGAGAATTTCATCCTTACCTCATATACAAGATTTTCAGCACCAGTCAAGTATGGCAGCTGCCCTAGGAAATAGTAATTCCTATTACTGCAGTAGCCAGAACACCATAGAGGTTTCTGAGGATATGAACCAAATATAAAAACTCAGAGAATGAGTGTCCATTGCTAAACTAAAATGAGAAAAATTGATAGACTAGACAGTTAGGAAGCTGCACAAACCTCAAAGAAATTTAGAACGACTAAAGCAAAGTAGTTAAGGGACCAAAGAAAATCAAATCGGATATATATTAAGTAGGACTTCAGTGAACTTTCAAAGTTTGACTGATCAAGAATTTCCTCAGGTACCCCAACACCATCTTCAGCCTGCAAATTTTAGAGATACTTCAAATCATTACAGAAGGGAAGAGAGAGTGTGAGTGTGAGTGTGAGTGTGAGTGTGAGTGTGAGAGTGCGTGTGTGTGTGCGTGTGCGTGTGCGCAGAGATGCATCTATATAAAGTATTCTGGAAATAAATAAGGAAAATGTCTCTCCTAGGTACCGGACTGATAAGGTACTTTCTTCCTACAATCCTCAAGATGTTGTCCTCTAATTTTGTTGATATTACCATTTGCAATGATGAGCCAGGGACTCTAACAGGCACTGGAAAGAGCTAACTGTCCGAAATGTTCCTAAGGCTCCAAGTCGTAGTTACCACTTACCACCAAATTGATAATCCAAGGTTTTAGTAAAGAGACATGCTAGCCTTGTTGCATCCAGTTCCATCCACAAACTCAAGTTCAGAGAAGGGGATAAATCTACACGGGTGACTTTGATACCAAATGAAACAAGTATAGTCAATCACAAAAAGCCTTGGGGACAATCGAAGTCTACCAACTAGTCACTACCCCAAGTCTATTCTAATTATTGGTTATTACTTTAACCCCATGGTAAACACGTGAAATAGAGTGTTATAACGCCCATTTATGAGGCTGAGACACCTATCTAAGAAAGGTTAATGATACTCCATTAAGACGTCTCCATCTAAGAAAACTTTATTAACTTGAATCCTAACATTTTTAGCATTTATCAACCAAGATGTTAAATTGAAATGATAATACAAATCAGTCAAATAATTCTAGAAATCCGTTAGTTACTCTTCTAAGTCATGTTTTATTGTCACAGACTCACAGACCTAAATCCTTCCACCAGTCTTTTTCATTTGAAAAGACATACCAAGCCATAAATCCACCACAGGCGTGCTAAAACTAAGCCAAGTCCTTAGAGTTGTGAAAACAAAACTTGCAGAAACCATCACCAGATGCAATTTGCAGAAATTTCATATCTTAAGCAAAATTTCTTGATCAAAAAGTCCATATACACTACCATCTTTCTTAACAGACTGACGAATAATTCACTGAAGCTGGAATGATTCCAATACCGAGTGCCTTTAAAACGCTCTGACAGAAGCTAATTTTTCTACTAAAGAGTCAATTTGGTCAAACACGTACAAGCCCATAAAGAATTACTAGCTGAACTACATTTCCACAACATTCTCAACAAAAATGATGAACTGAACATTAAAAAGTAAATGGAAAAAGACCGTACAAGATCAACCAAAGCAGCGGCTTTTTGGTAGGTTGATCCATAAGCAATGGCATCTGATCTGTTTAACAAACTCTTGCGGTCTCTTCTTGGACTCCCACTACTGCCTTCTCCACCACCCAAAAAAGCTGCCTCCATTTTTGCTCCGATCTCTACAGAATCAAAGATGGGTATGATATCAGCGTGCTCATTAATGAGAAAACGGAGACGATTGTGCGTTATGGATCAACTTGGAAGTATTGTGTCAAGTTGTCAGCGTCATAAATTATACTGTAGTAGTTGTGGTTGGATCTTTTGTCTATACGTGGGAGATGGAAAAAATATTCAACTGGGGTTTATGTGCCACTTTCTACGTGGTTTAGGACCTCTCTTCCACTAACTAGAAATTTTTTGTGGAGCCCTTCAATTAAATAGTGTTTGATTTGGATCTCTTTTTCCCCCTTTTCACATTGACAGGTGTACACTGATTAAATAATTTATAAATAATATTATTTATCTAAATGTATTTTTTTATTAGAAAATGATGAGGCATTCGTGAATATCTGCCGACATGCACGGCTACCATTTTCAACCAATAAAATATCAATTATATTTTAGACTTGTCTTTAATGTAAATAAAAAATATTATTATTCAACTAGTAGTATGATATTTGAATAACTCGATCTTTATTTTAAATTTTTCATTTTTTTGGAAAATGATGAATAACTCTATCTTAGACCCAAAAAAAATACAAAATGATTCGATAAAATGTACATTAGATCCATGTAATTATTATATGATGTGATCTGTTAAAAAAAAGATATAACTATGCATAATTTTATCAAAATTTTTGTCTGTCTTGTTAAACTTTTAATATGTCTTTTTGTTCAAATAGCATAATACATGATATTTCTCTCTATTAAAAATAATATGTTGTCAATAGAGTTTTAATTAACAAAATAAATTAGTCGAGTAACAAGTTAGACAAATTTGAAGAGTTAAACCATATATCCTCCACAAAAACTTCGAATTCAAAAAATTTATTATGGTGTTTATATCTGTTTTTATTTTTTCACATATTTTACATCGTTGATTGTTTTTCAATCAAAAGGATCGTTGTAGGGGCTACTAATGTGGGACACTCATTATCCTCCTTGATATATGCAAGAGTATGCGGATCAAAAAATTTCTACTCTAGTCAGAATGGGACTAATCAAGCATTTTATTTTATTTTATTTTATTTTATGTTTGTGTAGAAAATGGATCTAGTATTCTTACCTTCTATTATTGTTATAATAATTATTATTACTTAAAAAACCAACCTTTGCTTTTAATAATTCTTAAACAATGAATCTTTTCAATGGATCTAAGTATAGTTTGACTTCAAATTGACAAGTCAATGAATTTCTCCAATACTTTAATCCGACGTGCAAAAATGTGCTAATTGCAAAGAATAAAGTGAGATTTTGCTGCTACAAGCGAGGAAATTTCCACTGTTTCAACGACCTGTCACAATCATTCTTACCGACAATTATTAATATGTTCATTATTTTTAATGAAAGTTGATACGTGTTAATTCAAAAAAAAATTCATCACGTGTTAGTTCATTATTATCAATGGCGTAAGGTGTGGTGTAGAATTAGTGTGGAAGAGAGATAGAAGGAAAAGATTATTTTAATTAAAATGTAAATTTTACAAAAGGTATCTAACATTTACAAAAAGGTTAATGTCATCGTTAGTCTTTAATCTTTTAATTTTTATACAATTTTATCCATATTCTTTTTTCTGGCCTTGTAGGTTCTCAACCTTTGATATAATAGTTAGGTTTCGTCCTTCTATTAAGGTTTGTCAATTTTTCCATTAAACTCCTATAAATTGATCATTTTACCCTTATAATTTTAAAAAGTTGAGGACCAAAAGTCAAAATTACCCTAGTTTTAAGAAAAATTGATAATAACAAAATTTGAAAAAGAAACAAATTAAAAATAAATATTAATGAAAAAACCCCACCCGATCCAACCCGTATTTGTTTGTTGATTATATTTTGTCATGAATTCATTTAACATGAGAGATCAGTTTGAGGGAATTAATTTTTATTTTTAAATATTTATTATAAGGAAAAGTATGATAGACATATTTATCTCTATCATATTTTTTATAGTTTTATTAATTATGACAATTTGTAGTAAATGATGTTTTTATTCTAAAAATTTCATTGCAAGAACAATTTAGTTTTTGTTAAAAAATAAAAATTATGAACTTATAAAATCCATATAGTGTCAGTGATATATTAATGATGATAATTGTAGTTTTGCTCTATATACATTTCATACATCAATTATTTAAAAATAAATATTAATTCTATCAAAATTTTCTCTCATAGGAAATGAATCTATGTTAAAATACAATCACAGAACAAATATATACAGGGGTGAGATGGGTTGGAAAGAATAAATTTATTTTTGTATTTTTTAACAATATTTATTTTTAATTTGTTTCTTTTTTAAATTTTCTTATTATCAATTTTTCTTGAATCTAGGGTAATTTCACTTTTGGTCCCCAATCTTTTAAAAGTATAAGGCTAAAATAGTCAATTTATAGGGGTTTAACAGAAAAATTGACGAAACCCTAACGAAAAGATGAAACACAACTATTATATCAAAGGTTGGGGACCTACAAGTTACAAGGTGAGAAAAAAAGAATGGGGACAAGATTGTGTAAAAGTTGAAAGATTGAGGACTAATGGTGACATTAACCCTTTACAAAATGTAGCAATTTCTTCCATAACATTTTTTTCTACATCTGGAGTTCCTAGCCTTTCAAAAATTCTAATAAAATGTCTCTATAGGTGAAATCCATCCATTTTGATAATTAAAGAGAAATAAAATGTCTTTTTATCCCACCTATTAAATAAGAAATAAAGACAATAAAATAATTTTTTTAATAAAAGATAAAATAATAAATATTCTTATCTTTCCCACCACCCAACTCACAAACCTATTTGGCAAAATTCATCGAGAATGAGAGACTCATTTTCTTCTATCAATTCATTGACATCTTTGATCATCCTCGCCTCTTCACCATCCATTTATTTTACTCAAATCTACGAAAATTCTAATAATTTTTCTTATTAGAGAATTTGATTTGACTAGTGAATAAGAAGGGGACAATCATATGTTAGAATTGAATTATGAGTTAGGTGCGACCAACCTCGAGCAGTAGGGTGAGATTTTTTATTATTTTTCTTTATTTAAAAGAAACATTTTTGTTGTTTTATTCTAAATTTAATATGAGGGATAAAATGACTCGTTTTCCTTTTAACGGTTAAAATGGGTGGATTCCATCAGTAAGGACCTTTTGTGAGAATTTTTAAAAGTCTAGGGACTCTAGAGGTTGAAAAAAAAGAATATGGATGAAATTACTACATTGTGCAAAGGTTAGGGGCCTTCTATGAAATTTACCCTTAATTAAATAGGAATAGGGATAGAAAGAGAGGTAGGAAAATAAGCAGGACAAATTAAAAGGTTGAGAGATGAAGATAAACTAAAAAATAATGATAAAATATTAATGGAGAATGTGAAGGTAAATGTGTGTTTGTAAACCTTATATAGAACACGAGGAATGAAAAGTGATGAAGAAATGATATAAATTAGAAAATGATTAAAAGAAAATAAGAATAGATAAAATTACGGGACTTACTAATTTTTTTCTTCTCTGGACAGACCTAGTCCATAGTCAAAGTCATAGGAGATGCTCTAAATGGGCAGGAATAACGACAGGTAAGAATGATCCTAAACACAATCGCTAAGGGCGGATCGAAAGTGAGGACAGTAAGGGTGGTGGCCCCTACAGCCAAAAAAATTTCCTGAAATAATGGAACAATGAATTTAAAAAGGGTAATTATATTATCACCACATTAATTCATTCTCTCACCACATTTTTCTTATTTACTTAAATATCATTAAGTAAACTTACATCAATAACCTTAATTTAATATATTCTTAACATAATTTTTTCCCTACCCCTACAAGTAATATTTAACCATTTTTTCTTTCTTATTTTTTTCACTCATTCTTCTCTAGAAAATTTTTTCCTCTACCCCACCATTAATATTTAACCCTTTTATCTTCCTTACTTTTTTTTCACTCATTCTTCTCTAGATTTTCTTTCCGGTAGCTGGCAAATTGCATTGCAAGACAGACATCCAGTTCCTTGATTTCCTTTGCACTCTAATAAACATCGATCAATTGTTGACAGCTATTCATAAATCTGCGCAATATAATTGATGACAAAGTTTTTTTTTTTTATAGAGTAAAGAAAGAAAGAAAAACTCTAGCATGGAAGTAGTTGTTCGGAAATTTTTTTTTCGTCTTATTGTCTCTCATTCTTTTATATTGTACACCCCAATTAACAATCTAAAAATTAAACTCATAACAGCATCTTGATAAAAATTAAAATTTTCTTAATCGTGATACTAAGGAAAAAGAGAGAAAACGTGACTTTCAGGTTCATAAAGACATAAGTTTTAAGAATTCATGAGTGACGATTTCTCTTATGTTTTGTTTTTTTATTATAACATTTTTTTAGAAGGCTCTTATGTTTTTGTTAGATTTTAATTTTAATTTTTGGCAAATTGCAACAAACATTTGAGTTGATATGATACCTAACTTTTATCTCTTTACCAATAATTTGAATCAATGAACGTTAAAAAATTTTTTTTTTGAATCGATGAATAGTTCGACTGATGCATGCTTGAATTTATTATTATTATTTTTTTTTTTTTTCAAAATGATGAATGCTTGAACGTTGATTGATTCTCTTGAATTGGTTATGTTGGAAGGTAGAATTGATTGTGGTGGAAGAAAAGAAAATCAAGACTAAAAGGTATTTTGAGGTATAATAATATTATCATTTTTTTTTTAACTTTTAAAAAGTAGGTTATTAGTGTAAATTTATTGTGTTGTTTTAATTAAAATGATGATAAGTTATTTGTGGTGGATATATAATGTGGTGGGGAAAACAATTATTTGTAGTGGTAATATAATTACCATTTAAAAAATTTCCTGAAATAATGGAACAATGAATTTACATATTTAACCCCCACACCTTTTGTTTTGTTCTCGGTAGTAAACCACTTTAAGGTCAAAATTGTAATATAACACTTATACTATTGCATATTTTGCCCTTTCCCCTCCTTGTGTCAAATTCTACTAGATACTCGAGGTTTCTAGTTTCTATCGAAATCTCCTACCCCCAAATGCATACCGCAAAAACAAGCGTAGTCCTTGATTGTTATGTGAATTACAAAGCTCCATTCTGATATCACTGGTTGAGGAAATATACTGGCAGAATCCAACGACATGATCTTTAGCGACCACTGAACAATCTCATATTTTAAATTTTCTTTTCTTTTTTTTTTAAATTGTTTCTTCTACATTCTTAGGAATGTATATCTGAGTGGATGCTTTTATCAAATGATTAGACAAAATTTGTTAAAAGGGAATTCTTGATTTCTTATTTCCGAAAACACAATGAGTACCACGCCAAAAAATTTGAAATTTCTTAATAAGATCAAAGTGTTGAAGATGAATTTTCTATTTTCTTTTTTCAAAAAATAATTTTTTTTCCTCAATTTTTAAGTAAATTTTTTTTTCTTCTACTCTTTTTTGACATTTTGGGGCTTGATCATATTCAAAAGTTGACCACCTTAAGCTTATTTACTATATGAGGGAACTTTTGATACTGTTGGCAACTAAAAAATTATATATGCAACTATTTTAGAATATGAACACTAAGCTGGAGTGGTTGTGATATAGAACTTACTTTTGATATTTTCTGAAAACCTTTTATGCAATTTTTGTTAAGTTCAAAGTGTTATAATGATGTCGAATATAGTATTTTTATGGTTATGTATGATATTATTATTGTTAGTTACTGATAATCATCTACGTTATAACTTTCATTTTTATCGCCATTCCTCGCCCCCAGTAGTTGAAAAGTCTAGATCCGCCCCGGACAATCGCCGTCCCAACCCTGCCGAAGAATATCTATATCCTTGTCATTTCCAATGCAATAATGTTGACAGTATATATACAGCAAAGAATATTGAGATTACATTCAATAAAATGTTACTTCACATAAATATCACACACATACAACTAATCATTACTAGGAAAATGAGGAACAAAATTTAATTACTCCACGAGTATAACCTCAATACTCCAGTAAATGGAGATGCTAAGCGGATAAGGGGGGTCAAGTTATATTGTTTAAAATAGGAATCTTTATACACTTGTTTTGTTTTTATTTACTTGGAGTATTAAAATTTTTTCTGGAAATAATATAACATTAGATGCATGTGCGATGTGCATATGACCAAGTCATATAAGTCTTATAGAAGCACGCAAGTATGTGTCCGACATCAAACGTCTAAAACTATCGTATAAACTCAAAAGATTTTCCAAATACTATTAATTAAAAAATTATCTCAGTGACTATCTAGTACAACCAATCAAATTCAATTATTCAAAGATCATAATACAACCAAATAACAACCGTTGGAAATAGTATAAAGTCTCTGTTACAACATATAGTCTTCATAGAAACGAGCGAGTGCATAATATGAAACTTGGGTTCCTGCATGTCCGTTACAGTTCCCAATATTGCCATCTTCATTGGAACTCCAAAAAAGCAGCCGGCAAACATGGTTTCAGAAGTTCAATAGCCATTTCCGGGATTCATACAGGTCACCACATCATTGGAAAACTACAAAATTTTCAGTATAAATTAAACCCCACAGAAGATTACAAGATCATCACCAGCAAATATGCCTTCGGGTCCCAAGAAGAGAAGAGCTGCAAAGAAGAAGGAAAACCACAACTCAGAGAATTCCCAAAGTTATTTCTTGATTAGTTTTTCCTAAGCATTTTGTTTCTATTTTGGGTTGTTAAATCTATACTTAAAAACAGTTACTTCTTGACAGGAAACAATGGTAGTATCACTGCTTCAGATGTGGCTTCCAAGGAGGTTACTGAAAATTTGCAGAATGCAGGTTCCGTAGAAATCGATACTGCGATGGTAGATGAAGTAAGACCTGCCAAAAAGAAGGAAAACAAAAAGGCAGAAATTTTCTTTGGTAACTACTTTCCTTTGTAATCATGGGATTTTCTAAGCATTTTTATTTATGATGGGTGGTTTCTAAATTTGTATCTGAATGTGTTTTTTTTTTTTTTTACAGAATCTGTTTCCTCTGTTCCTGAGGCTGGAAGTTTCTACAAAGTGGGTTTGGAAGAAATTGACACTATGATAACAGATGAAATGAGAGGTGCCAATAAGGAAAACCAAGGGAACTTTAGCTCTGGTAATGAAGAGGGGGGAGTTGTAGAATCTGATTCTTCTGTGCCTGAGATAGAAAATTTGCAGAAAGTGGATGATGATGATGATGAACAGAAGCCACTGGATTCAGGAAATTTGATTGATCAATTGTCAACTGAATCAGAACTGAATGAGACACTACAATACACTGGTGTCACTCATGAGGCAGTTTTAGTGGAAAATGTGGTGAATTTGGTGCTAGAATTTACGAATGCTGCTAATGAAGTACTCAAAGCAACTGAGAAAATAAAGGAGCTTCTTTTCAAGGTTTTGAATGAAATGAACTCTTCAAATTAAGTGAAAGTTGGACAAAGAAGAGGGACTAGTTCTTGTGGACTTGTGGTGTTTTTTGTACTTTTGGTTTCTTTTTAAGATCTTGTTACCAGTCGTCCCTCGTTAAAATTATTATTAGAAGATTATCATTATCTTTTGGGTTTATTTTTTATTTATTATTATTATTTTTTTTTGAGGTTCCATTTGTTTTGTCACAATCTACTGCTCAAAATAAAATTAAGAATATCAATATATTACTGATAAATTCTAACATTCACTCTTTTTTTTTTTTTTTTTGCTTATTTAAAAGTGTTGTGTTTCGCCGCGTGTTAAAAGAAATAACATTGAATTATTTCCGATCTAATAATAATTCAAAGTCTCAATGACAGGCAACCAAATTTTAAATATCAATTAGAAGATTATCTTTAATTTTTTCTATAATAATCTATCCCTTTTACCATAATAATAATAAGAGTAAGGCCCCTTTTGCTTTTTTTTTGGCGCCTATTTTTTTGAGATCGGAAGAGCAATTTTGTCTTATTGGCTTTTTGTAGTAATTTTTCTGCATCAAAATTATTAGTGATGTCACTACTGACATCACCTTTTAAGTACTATGTCATTTTCTCATTATTTCAGTTCTAATCTTCTCCGTTATTTCCTTTACCTTCTCTCTTTCGTTCTTATGAATCATACATTTTTGAATGAACTCTTAATATGAAAAATCATCTTTACACAAATCTCTTTCCCTTATTTTGTGTAATTTGATTTCTTTTTGTTTAAAATTATTATATCTTTCAGTTCTAATCATTTGCTTGGATTCATGGTCCTGGATAATATTTTGATTGTTTTAGATCTTATAGATTAGTGGAATTGTCACGCCCCCAATTTCTAACAATAGCGGAAGCATTTAAGCATACATCTCAAGTCCAAAATTGAGAGCGAGACTCTACAAATATAATTCAAATGTATTGACACGCTTTTCTGCGCACTCTGATAATTAAATGTTCCCTAGGCTACCCACAACGAAACCTCAGTCACGCGCCGAAATCTCGATCACATATATGTATCTCCTCCACATTTGAGACGGTCCGGCCACATAGCTCTAAATTCAATATCTACAGGATTGTAGAAGATAGGAGGGTGAGTACAAAAGTACCCAATGAATAACAACATGTATTAGCCCACGTAAAACAATACAAAAGAGAGAACTTTAATGCATAAAGAGGTCATCCACAAAGATACAAAGATACAAATATACGAAGCTCGGGCACATCACTAGTTTAGCTTCTACCCGTAAGCCATACAATTTAATAACAATTCAGAATGGCCGAGACCACATAACAAGGCCATAATACCATAAAGCAATTCAAATAGCAGAGCAGAACGGGTATATATCGTCACTAGCAATGGCCAAGAGCAAAGAACAATCATTTATCCAAAGCAGTGGTGCACCATCAATCATCAAAGCCCAAATACGGTTTAAAGAGAGAGAGCGCCGAAAGAGAGCCAATAGATAGAAAAGGATAGAGCCAAGACACGTGTTACTCAGCTCAAAGATTACTCAAACATTCCTTGAATAATTCTCACGTAGAAAAATGTTATTGAAGCCTTGGAATTTTTTTATCAAAGCTATTCTTTATGTTACAATCTTTCTATACATGGTAAGGACCCTTTTTCAAGTACAAGGGTGATGTTTTGGAGGGTTTTAAGGGTCATTCTTTCTCATTTCTTGGCCTTGGACGAATTTGGGGTGAAAGAGAGAAGACATGGGGTATTGAGAGGGCTTGGGAGACTTTGAGGACTCAATAGCCTTTTTTTTATAATAGTCGGAACTTAACCGTTTTCAATTCAATTTGAGTTCTGTCAATCATAAGACGACACTTGGCGTGAGGTGGCATCATATATGATGTGGCGCAATGAGGTTCATATAATTATTGCTCGAGAAGTCCTTGTACTCTGTGCCGTCTTGTAATTTAATCACCGTACTTTTGATTTATGCTAATCAAGGACCATCATCTTTCTTTGGTTGTCAATTGAGCGCAAATCTTGAAGTCTTTCAGCGTGATTCGAGCGATTATTTCATAGTTTACAAAAATAGCGACCACATAGCACAATTGAGAGTTACAATTTTACGGGATGCTACAGAAATCCTTTGGAATTTTTTCTTTTTTTTCATGTTTATTTAGACATTATTTCTATCGTGATTAGATTGTTTACCAAGTTGTGATTTTTTAGTTTCTTTGAAGTCTCTACGAGTCTAACGGGATTAAGTAGTAAGTTTGTTTAGCGTCTTATTGCTCATAAAAGTTAAGTTTAAAGGACCATCATATGGATGGACATATTATGTCGTATAATCTTTGACTTAATTTTCTTGTGAGACAGCATCTGATTAAAAAATACATTCTAGCAACTGACGTTTGTCCTTTCCTCATCTCTCATCGAAATTTTTGAATGATACATTATCAATGTTTAGGGTTGTATGTGTTGTTTACAATTGAAACAGATATTTAATGAGGCCATTCTTTGTGCATATCTAGGTGTATTAAGATCGGTGCTTACTTGAGGAAGTTATAGTCAAATAGTTATTCCCACTGTGATATATGCTTTAATCCATTCATAATGATTTTTATGTGCGTTTAAACATTTTATTTTAGGAGTACGGTTTTCGTTCAACAATACAATAAATATTTTTCAATACGTAGAATAATTTAAATTATTGTCATATTTTTTGCTATGGGCGCGTTGCATATTTTGAAGAATTTTATTATGCCAAGTAGGAAGTTTAAAGTGGTAAATATTAATTAATTCAATAAACTTGTCTTCAGTTGATTAATGTGAACTTTTTTGAAATGGTATCAAATGTGAACTTAGTATAGCCTAAAGAACTTTTGTGTGCTCAATTCTTAGGAAGCACACCTTTTTTCCTTTTTCCTAAGTCAAATCACCTTTCTAAGTTTATTGAATACTAAAACATGTTGTTGAGCGCTAAGCTCGATTTGTTGATTATATAGTAGATTTTATATATTCAATGCACTTTGAGAAATATATATATATATATATATATCTTACTTATATTAGAAACGAATTCTCCATTTTACTGTTCCTATGAGCAGTGTATTTTCAAAACTACCCCCAATTTTTGTAAGCAAAATTCCTATTTTACCCTTCACACCGTTTTATTGTCTTGAAGCTTCTAATTTCTTCACTCTTATTCTCTCTCCTCCCAGCAAGTTGCAACCATCACGCAGCACCATCATTCCCACGCGGCGACGCCTGTTTTCTTGTGCTCTCTCTTCCACAGGCAGTGTATTAGATTCATTTTCTAGTAAGTTTTACGGCTCATCTCTCGTGTAACAACTAAGATTTTGGTTTGGTTGATTTTGTTGTTCGATCTTTGATTTTCTGCTGGATTTTTGCTAAACGTTCCGGACCACAAGTCCATTTCTTTCTTAGATTTTTTCAACATGATCACTTGCAATTTCAATTGGGTAAGCAGTACACATCTTACAACCCAGATAATACTACTAAAAGGTACAAAGATTTGAAGATGCTTTTGAGTAATCTAAATCTTGAGCTACAAGAACCTTAATGATCTACAACATTTGTATAAGTTCTTACAGCTTATAGAATTGAGAATAATCACGAGGACTTCACCAACCCCCATAAATCTTAGTTCTTGCTTGAGAGGAAAAGAGGGTAGCCAACTAATCCGCTTTAAAAATCAGCAGCTTAATAGAAGACGCATAATTCCAAATTTTGACACGAGAAAACCAAAACATCACTTGGTTGTACCCAATGATTCTGCACTCTTCCGATCTCATTCAAACATGGTTTTAATTAGCAGAAACAAGGTAATTAGTGCGGTGGGGGAGCTCATTATTACAACTCATGATTCTATCAATTCCGTAATTGTTTAAATAACAACAACAATTCCAAGATGGTGTTCACTACTGGCTGACAAACTTTGAGATCGGAAGAGATACTAGCAAATAACAAAGTTTAGAAGACCATTACCACGCAAGATGCTTCGACTCTCTCCCTGATGCTTGCTAATTATAGAGATTTTACAAAGAATTACAAACATTTTTCTTGCTGTCTGCCCCTATTTTCATATCTTATATTTTTTAGAATATGGTTGCTTGTTACAAATTATGTAAACAAATTATGAAAAATTTTAAAGAAAGAATGAGTGCGTGCATGCAAACCTCCCCAAACTATTATTTCATGATTTTGAATCTTGAAAGATCATTATGGTAATTGATACAAGACTAAGCATGTTGTAACTTGCTTCAGGATTATGTAGAACAATACCATCATGTTATATTTTGCCTCCATCTCTCTGTGCTTTTTGTCACGCCTTTGTTCTTTTTTTTTTTTTTTATTTAGGCAAGAAATAAGGATTATTGTGTTTTGCTGGTTAAAATTGAAAGTTTGTAGAATGATAAAATCCATATTGAAACTCAAATCGTATGATTTCGATTTGAGTTTTTCTAATTTGATGACTCAAATTCTTATTTTCGAGGAAAGAGTTTTGTTATCAACTTATTGTTATAACAATTGTCTCTTCCGTTCCCCATTTTCCCGTGCTTGATTGAGTTTATGTTTGTTCTTTGTTTAGAGTAGAAAGGGGTAGGTGGATTATATATGACTTGAAAGATTAGAAAAGAATTCTATTAATTTTTGTCTCTATTGTTTATATGCAAGAATAATTTTCCATAAAAAAGAACACATGGGTTCTCAATAAAAGCTTATTCCAGAGATTCAGCCTGGTTCGAGAGGCTGGACAGTAAAGGTTATTGTGGCAGAAAAAAGTATTCCAAAAGATTTACCAAACAGAAAAAAAAATTGCAGACTCTTTTGCTAATGAACACGCAGGTAAGAATTCTCATCAGGTGAATGAGTTACATAAATTGTCTTGCTTTATAAGACAAACAAGTTTTGACTATAGTGTGACATTAACCACGAAGAAGATGAAGACAAACATAAGGTGCTAGAGATTATTTATTGCTTTTTCTATTCTATCTTGTGGAGGGATTCAATTGTTCTACTATTAATATCAACCTTTGTTCAAATTCAAGGTTCAAAAATTTCATTTTTTTGGTTTGGTTCATGCAGCGCATGGCTACTAACCACTACTTGTCCTGTTTTTATTATTGGTTGCTACCTAATGAAGAAATTTGAGGATGCTCTGAGGTTGTTCTCAACCATTACATCTAAATGTTGGCTTTCAGATATATATGTGTGAGCGATGAAGCATTAGCACTGAACGCCTCTAGCTTCTTCTCATTACAGTCATCTTACAAACACAATTATTATTCTTTCTTTCTTTTTCTTTTTTCTTTTTTTTTAATTTTACATCTATGAAAAGAAAAAACGAACACGGGTTTCGTGCGTTGCGCGTGCTCCCACTAGTATATATATGTGGGTTATGCTACTTGAATAAAAAGACAAATAAAAATTTAAAAAAAATTGACACATGGCAGCATCATGTTTTTTAACATATCACGTCACTTTTTAATTAATGATTATCGCATGAGCCATATGTTTGTTTTGTCTAATTTTTGTCTTTTATTTTGTCCAATTAGAATTATTCATATATATATATATATATAACTGATTGATTATGTGAAATATAGGTAAAAACAGTTGAATATATATAACTAAAGAAATAAAAAAACTCGGAATGATAATATTTCGGCTTAGGCTTTCAATTTTCAAAATTCGAGTGCTGATAGGCTTTGATCTTGACAGTTTATTAGGCGAAAGCCATTACACAACCACTTTTTTGTCACAGCTTATGGAATATGCTTTTTTCAAAGTCCTCTTTTTTGTACATATTTCATTTTATAATGATAAACAAAGTTGGAGAAGGCTTTGTTTCTATTATGACATTTCTTTGTCATATCAAATTATGTTGTACAACATGGGATCAATATGGGTTTTTGATAGAGAGGTTAATCAATTTCTTATGTTGTACAATTGTATTTAGATAGAATCAGTTTTATTCTCTCTTTGAATTTTAACTACATTAGGTGTCTAATATATATTTCATTCAATGTTTTATTCTTTTTAAAATCATACTATATTAAATTAGTTAAACTACCCGTGCGCTGTAAGGATAAAAAAACTTATTAAAATATATTATTAGATAGTTAAACATAATTATGTAATATTTATATCTCTATAGAAAATATAAAAACACACGTATACATTAATTGAATTAAGAAGCTCAATGAATGTAGTAATCGTAATGTTTAAGATCGTTTAAAAGATAATATACATTCTTACATATAATCTTTCGTACATATATACAATAATGGAACGCTTCATTTTAAAAAATTCTAATAAAATTAACAAATTCAAAAAAAAATTTAAAATGCATTAAAAAAATATAAATAACATTAAACTCATCAATATATACGGTAGAGATGGTGAATTAACGAATTATGATGGATTAGAGTTTGTTTAGAATTGATATTTCAAATTTGGTATTGAAATTTATTAGTAAAAAAGATTAACAAATAAAATAAATTGAGAAAATAGTTAAGGTTTAGTTTTTAAACCTAATAGTCTCCGAGTTCTTTCACAAAAATTTTTTTTTTTGTTAAAAATAAAAGGAACAGTTATCACAAAATTTACTAAATAAAAAAGGCGAGAAAATCACGGTACAAAAGGTAGCAAGATTTGAGTAGATTAATTAATATATAGATAGATTTTAATGTGATTGAATATTTGATATTATTGTTGTTAGGGTTAATTTCACATATCGTCCCAAACATTTGGAGTTAGAATCGCCTGAGTCCCTAACTCTTTTTTAGCTCGCTGGGTCCTCAATTTTTCATAATTACGCATAAAAGATCCCTTATAACGGAATTTATTCAAA
>CAVNYN010222904.1:0-29042 GCA_963692815.1 Nyctanthes arbor-tristis
TATGCTTACCATAAAACCGACCCCAGTCATATATTGTGGTTTTTCTTTGCATGCCTTATATCTATTTAACTTCAATTTTTAAATTTGTTGTCATTTGGTCTTGGGCTTATACCATTTCACTGTTGCTTCTGAAGGAACACAAGACAACCTGAAAGAGACCGAGGTGGTGAACAGAGAAGGCCACCGCGCGAGTTTTCACGAAAGCTGCTCCTGTACACCACCACCATTGCAATAACGGGCATTGCTGTTCTCATAGGTTCTTTTTTCTTCCAGAGGAAGCCAGGGCATAGTGAAGTGCACTAGTTGGAAGAGTGCTTTATGCACTGCTAATCCTAGCCTATTCTGTTCACTCATATATATATATATATTGTGCCATACGAGAGAGCGTAATTGCACCCACTTTTTTACTTTCCTCGGAACATGTAATGTAGAATGCTATGCATATGAGAATCAAATGTTTACTTGAGTAAATATGATGTCTGTAAAGTAAGTAGACAATTTCATATGTAACAGTAATAAAATTATTTCTATTCTCAATAATAAAAACCTATTTGATCGTTTCTTAAATTCAAAATTGAAGTTCAGATTGCTAGCTGTAGTTATGCAGCCTACACAATTCTCCTTCGAGTTGCAGGTCTCGCCTATCAAAAAATTCAAAAATTGAAAACAAAATACCTCCCATTTCATGGCTGCATATTTTCCGATTGGCAGAGAGCGATATTGGTCAGAAATTGCATGATGAAAGTTAGAATTTCTTGTCTGGTCTACTGTTTACACCTACCAACGTGCACTAAAATAACTGATTCACACTCATTATCCAAAAGAGAGAGGCAAGAAGATATCCCCCAACTGTTTTGCTGTTAAACGGCGATATTGTAACTGAGAATTCCTCGGGTAGCCCGTGCAATATGCAGTGATATATAACAGAATATAGAGTACAGAAAAGAGTGATATTATAACAGAAACTTCCTCGGATGGCCGGTGCAATATCCGGTGGTTTTGGAGCGAGTTTTAGTGGCGGAGGGAGGTGGCAGTTGTCGGCGGAAGCAAAAATGAGGGTGATGGCCGGCATAACCTTCTGAGAAAAAGTCGGCAGAAAGGACGAAAAGTCGATATGGGTAATCGTCGTAAATTCAAGAGCTTGGTAAAAAGCATTTGCACCTGTGGAGGTAAAGTAAATATTACCTTTCTTAAAATATTTGTTTAATTTTATTAGCACTTGATTTTCCACATTAATGGCAAAATGTCCAGCCCTCGTCCAGTTGTCTTTTAGCAACCTACTATGATGTGGATAGATTAACGGGTGTTATTATTTTTTTTTAAATTCAAGACGTAGCGCAAGATAAAATTATCATATTTCAAACTCTCAATCATGAATATGTTTAGAAAATTAGATCGGTTATTGGATCGGAAAAAGCAACGATTCAAGAGTCAAAAATTAGAATAGGAGGTCACACCGATTTTAATTAAATAATAAAAAAATAAATTTTAGAATTTTTTTCATAAAAAAAAATATTTTTTTCCTGTTTGTCCCCCCTTTTTAATGGGTTCAACCGGCTTTTGCCTGATTTTCAACCCGATTCTTAAATGGCCCGTTTCCAGTGACGGTTTCCAACCGGTACCCAATTTTTCCGGCCGATCCTGTCCGGTTCTGGGAACCCCAACTCATGTGAACTTTTTCTTGGTGATGTAGCCCATGTAAAATGTGGCCATTTCTTGTTGTGCAACGTGTTCCAAATTTAACAAATAAACATCAATTATAGTTCAACCTCATTATAATCACTTGCCAAACAGATCGTAAGTTTGTTTTCCATTGACTAATATTTTTATCGCCATATTCATACATCATTTGGAAAGGTCTCTAATATAATATTTACTACTAGATCCTATATAGTTGCATTCCGGTAAACTTTTAAAAAAAAAAAAGAGGAATGATGGTTTTTTCAACATAGGGAAAAAGAAGAAGGGGCGGGGGGGGGGGGGAGGAAACAAGAAAAATACAAAGAATATGAGTAATGTCCTACCGATGGTGAATATAATTAAATTGAATAAATCAGAATTTTATTAATAATTTTATATTTTTGCATACTTTTGAGTTCTTTTCAACATTTTCCAAAATTGGGATGAATGCTTGTTCAGGAAATCAAGATATATTCAATTCATAACAAAAAGGTAAATTATATACTGTTAGAAATTGAGAACTCTTATGTAGTTTTTCTTGATTTTCTTCATTACCCTTATGTAAGTTATGTTGCATGAAATTTTACCTTAAAGAAAAAAATGTTTATATACAAATTTATATAACATCAAATGATCAAATCCAGATCTTGTAAGAGTATCAGCATATGAGATGTTCGGCTAACATTACGCTCCAATCATGCACTTATGGACTTGTGTTGAGTCGGAACTTTATCAATGAGTTCTCACTCATTTACATATGCATGCAAAGTTGAAAGGGGAAAGAATTATCACCGACTAAAGGAAGTTTCTTTCCCTACACAGAAAGGACTATATTAATGTCTGTCAGTCTGCATAATTTTTTGCCATTGTCTTCTTCAAACCTTACACTTGTTTTTTCACTGCAAAGCGGTATTCTAGTTAAGTACTCGTCCCTAAAATCTGTTTAGATTTCAGAAACTAAAATCATTTTATCCAGGAATTTCTTTAGAACACCTTTTATGGTCCCTTTTTTACATTATGTGGATAACTCAATCATAAGTATTGAAGACTTCATACAAAAGGTACATCCAATTCACCAAACGGTAGTGGCACATTTTGGGTTAGGAGATTACTGAAGCTAAAGTAATACAAATTAAAGAGAATGCTTTCTCTTTAGTTAAAAGAAAGCAAACTCTTATATAGCTTTCGATAGTTTATACTTTTACACACTTCACATTTCCATTTCCTCTGCCTATTAACTGATTGCATATAGGGAGGATTGAATTATATATCTGAACTGTAATTTGTCAGCGCAGGAGACGGTTTTGGAACAATGTCGCCTATAGGGGTTCGGTTGTATGTTCAAGATCGACACGTAAGTTCATTTTTTCTGTCCAAATTTTCTTTTCATTTTCTCTGCTGCTTCAGTGAATGGCTTTTCATCTAAAGACAGACTTGCAATATTAAGTGCACCAACATCCTCAAAACTGTCAAATTGGTCTCTAGCTATATCCCATATTTTATTTTATTTTATATTTTTAACATGACTATAATTAATTTTTCCTTTTTTTCAAAAATAATCTGAATTTTTTGTCATAAAGTTTCCTAAAGGTTTCATAAAAGGTTCCGTAAAGTGTCCATTAAGTTTTCATAGAGTTTCCGAATTTTAATAAAAAATAAGGGAACTTTTTAAGAGTTTCCGAAACATTTCTAGAGAGTTTCAGTTTCCGAAACGTTTCCGACACGAAACGCTGGCCTTTTTAGAGTTTTCGTGTTTCATAGGTTGATTGTATAAATCAAGTTGACAAGCTCTCAGCTCCTGTTTCTTTTTTCTTCTTTCTTCTCATCTGACAGCATATCGGTTTTTTGCCTTTGCATTTACCATTCCTATGTGTGAATTTGGATTTAAAGAGATAGATTTACATTAATGTACTGCCATCCTGTATCTAAAAATAATCTGCCAGTAAAATCCTGTCCTTCAGCATATATAAATATGATATGTACTGCCATCCTGAAACTAAAACTAATCTGCCGGTAAAATCCTGTCCTTTAGCATATATAAATATGACGTATAAATCAGGAACTCGAGGAAACTACTTGCTTAGCAAGATCTTCAATGGATTTTGCTTCTTTATAGTGCTCTTACGCAATGTAAATCCATGGATTGGTTTCCAGGTTATGATAGACAATGGCATACTCCAAGTTACACTGTCAAACCCTGAGGGAATTGTGACAGGAGTTCGTTATAATGGCATTGACAATCTGCTAGAGGTCCTCAATGATGAGTCGAACAGAGGGTAATTGCTTCCAGATCCTTTTTTTGCCCAACATTTATTCATCAACATTGCGAAAACTTAGCGTTGATTTCTTTTTACTAACTTACTCTTGAATGAATTTGAGGTACTGGGATGTTGTCTGGAATTCACTAGATGGAAGCAGAGCTGGAGTGTTTGAAGTGTATGTTATTAGTTCCCATTTTACTTGATTCCTAGTGTGATTCAATGATTCCTAGTGTGATTCAAAAGTCTGTGTTTTGGAACATACTTGGTAATTATTCGAACATTTGGCCACGATGTAGGATCCAATCGACAAAGTTTAGCATTATAAAGGAAAGTGAGGAACAGGTAGAGATCTCGTTTTCAAGGCCATGGGATCCCTCGCCTCAGGGCAAGCTTTGTCCCTTGAATATAGATAAACGGTACTCTCGTTCATTCACTATTCCTCACACACACTCAACAAAATCATACAATTAGTAATCAAAAGGATGTGCTTGTAGGTTTATTTTGCTCCGAGGATGCTCAGGCTTCTACACATATGCTATATACGAGCACGTTGGTTCCCCAGAGTGGCCAGCTTTCAGTCTTGGTGAAACAAGAATAGCCTTCAAACTTCGAAAGGACAAGTAAGATTCTGTGCCAATAATATGTGCACGTTTTTACACTTTGTCAAGTAAAGATATTAATCTGTGAGGGCAAATGACAACATTATGGTGTTTAAAATGTGTAGATTTCATTATATGGCGGTGGCAGAGAACCGGAGGAGATTTATGCCCCTTCCAGATGATCGTTTACCTGGAAGAGGCCAGCCGCTTAGTTACCCGGAGGCAGTTCTCCTTGTCAATCCTATAGAGCCTGAGCTTAAAGGAGAGGTAACTTAAGCATTTTTCTTGAAAATTTCTATCCAAATAACCTAATAACATATTCTGCATGTCATTTATGAATGTCTGTACTTGTTAACTAAAGTAGAATTTTATGCTTGGAAGGTGGATGACAAGTACCAATATTCTTGTGATAACAAAGATCTTAAGGTCCATGGGTGGATTTCTATGGATCCAGCCGTGGGTTTCTGGCAAATTATACCAAGTGACGAGTTCCGCTCTGGTGGGCCCCTCAAACAGAACCTAACCTCCCACGTCGGACCTACAACCCTGGCGGTAGGCCGCTTATATTAGAAAGTTTAACAAGATTCAGTTGATTTTGCATTCATATATGGATTTCTTGATTATTATATATTAATCAGGTGTTTCTTAGTGGTCACTATGCTGGAGATGATCTGGTGCCAAGATTTGAACAGGGCGAGCCTTGGAAGAAAGTTTTTGGCCCTGTTTTCGTCTATGTTAACTCTGCGATGGATGGACAGGATCCATTAACTCTATGGGATGATGCCAAACGACAGGTCTTCAAAATTTAGTACTATGTCTGATATTTTATAAAAAACAACTCCGTTTACTTCACATGAACACCTACAAGAATTCAAAATTACTTATTCTCAGATGTTGGTCGAAGTCCAAAGTTGGCCATACAGTTTTCCGGCATCAGAGGACTTCCAGTCATCAGATCAACGGGGTAATGTTAGTGGTAGGCTATTGGTTCGAGACAGGTGAGAGAACTAAACAAGTTTTCGGTTTTATCCTGAGCTTCTTTTTCCTTATGTGAACCAGTTGCAATACTTGCGAATTTACCTCCCTAGGCATGTTAGTGATGATTATATCCCGGCAAATGGTGCGTATGTGGGATTGGCCCCTCCAGGGGAGGTTGGATCATGGCAAAGAGAATGCAAGGTTAGTCTAACTAAGTTGTCCCATGAAGACTTTGCAAGAAATGCCTAAATTTTGAAGGGCACAAAGATGCTAACATTTTCTTAACAAATCGAAAATATTCTCAGTTAATAACTTTATAAGTTGCATCAATCAGAACTACCAATTTTGGACAAGAGCAGATCAAGAAGGCTATTTTTCTATCTACAACATACGCACGGGGAACTACAATCTTTATGCATGGGTTCCCGGCTTCATTGGAGATTATCGAAATGAAGCTGCCATTTCAATAACTTCAGGTCCTGTTAAATCCACTTGTCTCCTTTCTCCTCTTCGATTTTCCTGATTTGACTGAATTTCTTTTGGTTCTTGGATACAGGTCGTAACATAGAGATGGGCGAGATCGTATTTGAGCCTCCAAGAGTTGGCCCAACTTTGTGGGAAATAGGCATTCCTGATCGTACCGCTGCAGAGTTTTACGTACCTGATCCTGATCCAAAATATGTCAACAGGCTTTTTATCAACCATCCAGAAAAGTCAGTGTACATTTCCTAAACTCTGTATAATTACCCATGTTATATTATACGTCCGTCCATAGTATGAACTCCTTATATCAACAGGTTTCGGCAGTATGGACTATGGGATCGGTACACAGATTTGTATCCCAATGAAGACCTGGTTTTCTCCATTGGCACTAGTGACTTTCGAAAAGATTGGTTCTTTGCTCAGGTTAACAGGTTCATTTCTAACTACCAAATGCAATATCAGTTACTTGTTAATAGGCTTTCTTGGACATTTCCGAGGTCTTATCAGTAAGTAATCTATTTCTCAGAATGTGTCAAAATTGTTGCATAAATACAGGAAGAAAGATAACAAATATGAAGGAACCACATGGCAGATTAAGTTCAAGCTCGAATCTGTCAACCAGACTGGAACTTTTAAACTGCGTGTGGCAATTGCATCTGCAACCTTAGCTGAACTACAGGTAAAGACCCACCACAGATTTTATATAATCATGCCTGCAGAGGAATCATTCAACTAAAACTTTTCTGGAATATGATCTAGGTCCGAGTTAATAATCCAACTACAAATCGACCATTATTCTCAACTGGCTTGATTGGGAGGGAAAACTCGATTGCAAGACATGGAATTCACGGATTGTACTGGTTTTATAGTGTAGACATACCGGGAGCTATACTCGTTCAAGGGGAGAATACTATCTACTTGACACAACCAAGGAGTACAAGTCCTTTCCAGGGACTCATGTATGATTATCTTCGACTCGAAGCTCCCCCAACTAGTGCACATTGAGATTTGATTTCCTTCCTTTGGAGAATAAACACAGATAGCTCAATATGTTTACTCTTGCAATATTCCTTGTTATATTTGAATGCTTGGTCGAATAGTCTAAGAGTCGTTGCGTTTCTGATGCAAAGGTTCCTTAACAATCTCTTCTTTCTAATTGCATTAAGATATAAATCAAACTTGTCATATTTACCATTAATATACATTACATAAGATTTTTTTTTTTTTTTTGTGAAATGAAGTACCAGAAAATACTAAGATTTGACTCCCCGAGGTTTTGTAAGAAAACTAAGTTGTTAGAATATTCCATTTCTTTCTAGTTGTTGGAGGGATTCAGAGAATTCTACCAAAACATTTCACATGCACAACTCCGTCTATGCAAAGATTAAAAGAATTTGATATTATGAAGAAGTAATCATGTAAGCCAGACTATTATGTATAAATGAAAATTTTTCGTTATTTAAAGAATTGACATTAATTGAAAAAAAAAAAAAGGGTAATCAGAATCGAGTATCATGGATAAGATCATATAATGCATAAAAAATCGTAAAACAAAAAGTAGGAAAAAAATCTCAAAAACTGAGACAACAAGTGTAGAAATAAAATGTAGCATAAAAATACTATTTTTTTTTTCCTTTTTTGCACCTCACTATGTATTATATATCACAACTTTTGAATTAAATGTTTTTTTTTTCACTTACAATACTAACAATTCAAAAATAATTATTGACATGCTACTAAATTCTTTCATTTTTTTTTTGCATGTTTTATAAATTAATGTTATTGAATTGAATTGGGATGATAAATTAGTTAATGGTGTGATTGACAAAAACATATATATGTACAAAACAAATGAGCAACCCAATATGGTACTCAATTTAAACAGTTTGATTAAACAACCTTATCATGATATCAGAATAAGCAAATGTCTAAATTTTGAATCTACGCTTCACCCAATCAATGAAATATGCAAGGAAAAAAAATTTAATAATAATAATAATAATAATAATAATAATAATAATAATAATAATAATGCCTCCAAGCAGATGGACCCACTTCCCTCTGAAGCAAGTAATACTATTCACATAGGAAAGAAGATGATTTTGCAAGCTACAGTTCCATGCCAACCAGTGATGCTGTGAATTATCAAACAAATACATAAGACCAATTAATTAGCTTCCTTTGCAATTCAAGTAATGAAGCAATCTTTGCTTGTACTAAAATTCTTCTTCTCTCCAACCATTTTATCGTGCAAATGAAAAGGAATAACAACTTCTATCAACTCTTGCTCTGAACCATCTCAATAAATCTATGGTTCAAGGTCTTATGTTCTGTTCTTTAGGGAATTAGTATCCTCATTCAATATTAGTGTTAGAAAATGACAACACGCTAATTGTAATTTCATTATCCATCGCACGCTCATATTTAACCAAATCAAACCGACTTCAATAACTTCTTAATAATGTAGCATATGTATAATAATATATTAAACAAGAATTGCAAATGTTTGGTGTGTGATATGATGAATTTTGGAAGGAAAGAAAAGCAACATTGTATGTGTATATATATATATATATATATATATATGCATATTACATATGGGTGGGTGCACAGGGGCATCGCTTCGTGGTCCTTAGTTAATTTTGTCAAGAAATTCCCAAATAAACATGTCTGGTTCTTCACCAGTGCATTTGCAGGTTGAAGAAGATCAGGTAAGCCATGCACATGTGTTTCTATTATGAATTCTTATTGTAACTAATTCATAATTATGTTCATATATTATAAATCTTTGAACCTATAGATAATATCATTTCTTAGCATCTCATGTGAGAAGAGAGAGAGAATTAAATATCGTCCTTAATTTCTAGTTATTTGGCATTTTACTTCTCATTGAAGTATGACTAAGAATAACTACTTATCGGTTGTATCAAGTACGATGAAGGGGGGACATTGTACAAGTAATCACCATTCTCCATATGCAATGTCTATTTGACAAAATGTTAGGCATCCACCCGGGTGTGTGTTGCCGGGGGGGGGGGGGTTTAAGATATACAAGCCCTGAGAATGATAAATGAAAGTATTGTGAAACAATATAGGTGCATGGAGAAAGAACAAACCTAATTGAAATCATAATTGTTATAAAAATGAATATGTTTGATATATGTAAAAATGTCACTGACAAGGTAATATACTGCTATGTGGTACTAAAACGTTTAGCACCCGTCTTTATGACAATAAATATGCTATGACTGATATATCAATTTAGACGTGTAAAATGGGTACTAAATATTAACCCTCCCTGGGGGGGCCGCCCAGGGGGGTGTCTTGTAAAGTGTAAAGATAGTCTTCTATTTCTTTTACGCTAGTATCAAATTATAGTCCATTTTCTTTATTTAATGTTGTGGTAAACTCTTATTTATTGTGTATTGTAATAAATAAAACATCATAACTAAAGTGAAATATTAAATAAATAAAAGATCATATTAGAAAATATATTCTTAAATTGCACTTTTCCAATGATATTAATTGAGTTTCTAACCTATTTGAAAAATAAAGATTGACTACCCTTGCAGAAGGAGTAATTCCTTCTGTCTCAAAAAGATATTCTATTATTATATTTTCGTCCGTCCTAAAAAGATAGTTCACTTACCATTTGAACATGTATTTAATTTTTCATTTTTATATGTGCTCATAACTAATTATTATTATTCAACTACCCATGTGATGCATTGAAATATTTCAAACAATTAATGAGAATAAATGTATATTTGGAAAAATAAGTGCTTCTTTGATTCTCTTTATATTTTCTCATTATAATCTCACTTATTATTGATTATACAACTGTCTAATTATCACCACACATTTCAAATTTCAATTAAATCTCCACAACTCATTTCAACTCATTATAATTTGATTGTCATAATGAGAATCAAACAATCACTAAAGCAAAATTTAATGTTTCAATTATATTAAGTATCAATTATCATTTCTTTCTTTTTTTTTTTTTTGAAAGGAAACAATTGTTTCGTTTTTTAATTTATGCGAAAATAACTACTAAATTGTTTTCGTGGCAAGAGGGGTATTAAATTAATGATTTTATCTCCGTTCATTAAAAAGTCATTGAATACACCTCCAAACATTACAAGAAAATGAAAAAGTCATTAAATACTTGGATTGACTGTATGTCAATTGCTTGGAACAAGTGTTTATAGAGATATGCAATGAAGTATGTATATATTTTCATTCAAAAAAAAAAAAAAAAAAAAGGGAAGTCATTAACTACACCTCCAAACATTACCAGAAAATGAAAAAGTAAACCATGGAGTGTATATTGAAATAGGAGTTAACAATGTATTGATTCCTCTAGCACTATCCAAATCTCCTAGAAATCAGGTTCGGCCAGGCCTTTTGTAGAACAGCTTGTGGCCATGGCTACAATCTGAAGTTACCGCTAGCACTGTAATTTAGAAACAAAATGACGGGCTGTTTGCTTACTACTTCTGTACAACAAGACTTGGTAACCTTCTGCTTTATTTTCAAGTTTGAATTAACGAGGATTTCATGAGGAAACAATTGAATGAATACTAAACAATCTTCTGTTCATGTACCCAAAATAGTTAATATCTGGCCATTTACTTGTAATGATTCTTTCTTGCTGTTAGTTTTGTTTTGGATCTGTTTCCCCGACCTTTTACCTGTTTATCGTTTGAGTTTAATGAATAGCGTGGAATTTAAGCAGGTTGTGATTGACAATGGAATACTCCAGCTCACGTTGACCAATCCAGGAGGAATTATTAGAGGCATACATTATAATGGAATTGATAACTTGCTAGAACTGAACAACAAAGATCTGAATGGAGGGTATGTCCATAGCTGTTTTACCCCTCCCTCCTTATCTTATTTATTTCTTTTCAATGCTAACATTTCTCCTTTTCTGTAGAAACAGCAGTTTTTTATACTCCTGAACCTTGACATCATTCTCTCAAAGTCTTTTTTACATGCTTTCTACGTCATTATATGAGTTCTGTGTTTATCTGCATAATTCACTTCCTCTGTTTTGGTCTTGACAAAATGAAAGTGGGTTCACGCTTGTTATCGATGGTACTAACAGATTTTGGGATCTTAATTGGAGTGAAGCTGGGAGTTCAAAAACAAGAGGAAAATTTGACACGTACGTCTTTGTGCGCCTCTCTTTTTCTTGTACTCTCTGTCTACTGTCATATACAAGATACTACTTTCCCCTAAATACATTAGATTGATTCCATATACCTCTTTTCCATTTTTGGACTAGAAGAAATTTTTAAATGTTTATATAAGAACTTCATCCAGCATGAGGTATTGGAGATTGTGTATGTTCAGGTACAGGTTAGACACTACATGTTTTTATAACCAAGATTCGAGCTTAAAAGAAATTTGGGTACCCTCCTTCGGAATCATTTTGTTAGCATTATAGATGAGTCTTGATAATTTTCATGCTTATATCATTCTCCAAAGATAGAGCTGACAAACTATTTTCTTCCATAACCAACCACTGCATTACTATACAGGATCGAAGGGACAAGCTTGGAAGTTATCGTAGAAAATGAGGAACAGATTGAGCTCTCATTCAAAAGAACGTGGGATCTCGTCAGTTCAGGGTGAACAGGCTCCTTTATTTATAGACAGACGGTTCTCTCTTTTATCTTGCTTAAAACGTTACATTGGTCATTTGAGTTAACAATGATGAATATGAATGATGAACAAGATAATTTTCCAGGATCGTGATGCTTCGTGGCTGCTCAGAGATTCTATTCCTATGCCATTTTTGAACATTTAAAGGACTTTCCCGGTTTCAACCTCAACACAACCAGGATAGCATTCATGCTCAAAAAAGACACGTAAGAGTTCCTGAACCTTATTATTGGACAGGCTGACTATGTAGGGAATCACAAGCTTCAGTATTCTCTGAACAGTGTATAGATAATTCTTGAATGGTTAAATGCACTAAACCGAGTGTGAATATGGTAAAAAATAAAAATAAAACACACTGTTGTTTGAAATATGAACTATAATTTTGATCCCTGAAAGATATTATTTCTTGCATCACTATAAAAAGCAACACTGTTATTATTAATAACATTATAAGTGGCCAGGTTCCACTACATGGCCGTATCTGATAATAGGCAAAGATATATGCCCCTTCCAGATGATCGGTTGCCAGAAAGAGGTCAACAGCTAGCATATCCTGAAGCAGTACTCCTTGTTGATCCCATAGAACCAGAATTTAAAGGAGAGGTAATATTCACACTATCCTCTTCCTTGAGAGTAATGCTAATATATTCCTTAGATCTTATGTGCCTTGACTAATTTATCTAATGCAGGTGGATGACAAGTATCAGTACTCGTGTGAGAACAAAGATAATAAGGTGCACGGGTGGATATGTTTCGACCCACCGGTGGGGTTCTGGCAAATAACTCCTAGCAATGAGTTCCGCACAGGAGGACCCTTCAAACAAGACTTAACATCCCACGTGAACCCGACAACCCTTGCTGTAAGTGCCTGATAATATCCTTTTTCTTCAAATAAGAAAGTATGATAATTATTTCATCAGTATTTTAAGTTGCAGATATGTGTCTTCAATTGGTAATTTTATTAGAAATTCAATTGTAATTTTGGTTGTACTTGAAACCAGATATTCATTACTTCTCATTATGCTGGAGAGGATCTTGTAGTAAAATTTCATTCCGGTGAAGAATGGAAGAAAGTCTTGGGACCAGTTTTTATCTACCTTAATTCTGTACCAGATGTAGATGATGCTTTTTCTCTGTGGGATGATGCCAAAGAGAGGGTAAGGGGTATAAATAGAAGATTAAGATTAAAATCAAAACTGAAGTTCCCCTACATTGCAATTTGCAACAAAGTAATTGTGACACTTTTGATATCTTCACTGTACTTGATGGCTTTCAGATGAAAAAGGAAGTCCAATCATGGCCCTACAGTTTCCCGGCATCAACAGATTTTCAAAAATCTGATCAAAGAGGCGCAGCAAGGGGTAACTTGATGGTACAGGACAGGTTTTATTCCTTCTTTTCTTATCTTTATTTCATAATTTTACCATGCGTCTATCAGCATTAATTACCACTTAGAACTAGAGGTTGAACGGTTATAATCATAGCGGATGCCGGATGCCACTCACTTTTAGCCACATGGCAGATTACTTTCAGTTCTAGTGAACCAAGGCCCGTCACGTCATAGTAATATTGAGATACTTCTTAAAGAAAAACTGCTAGTGACTTTAGTTTTCTTTGTTGGCTATTACTTATCTACTAGGTTGTTGGACTTTCAATTTCAATTATTTATACGAACTTGTTTAGGTATCTAAGCAATGACACCCTACCGGCAACAGCTGCATACGTGGGATTGGCACCACCTGGTGACGTTGGATCATGGCAAAGAGAATGCAAGGTAAAAATTCACTCATAAGTGAAATTCTTTTAACTTGTAAGTGAAAGTATTACTTATAACTAAATTTACTTGTAAGTTATAAAATTCTCTTAAAAGTAAATTTCCACATAAGAACGATTTGCTTATAAATGGACATATTTTGATAATCTTTTATTTCAGTGTCAGTTTGTTCTTATACTGTGTTTCCTATTCCTCCTAATTCCATCCTCCCTAATCCTATATGGTGTACCCAGCACACGCGAAAGGAATAAAGATGGACTTAGAAACAAAGTCGGGAATGGAACACAAACGGATAATTGATTCTTTTTGGGACTTGAAATCTAGTAGATGGCAGTCCGAGTGACATAATATGTTTCACATTCTCGTTATGCTGACTATATTCCAGGGGTATCAGTTTTGGACCGTAGCAGATGAAAATGGCTGCTTCGTCATTAACAATATACTAACCGGTGACTATGATCTGTATGCATGGGTTCCTGGATTCATTGGAGACTACAAGTATGAAATTCCATTAACCATTACCCCAGGTCAAAATTGTTCCCAAAGTTTTTTCAATTTCAAATTCATGAATCCAAACATGAATTGTGAAAGGGGATGTCTTCAACTGGTGCTTGATTTCATCTCAGGTTGTGAAATTGACGTAGGTAAGCTTATCTTTGAGCCTCCGAGAGACGGTCCCACAGTCTGGGAAATTGGCATCCCTGATCGTACTGCCGAAGAATTTTATATTCCTGATCCCAACCCAAATTACATCAACAAACTATATGTCAATCACCCTGATAGGTTAGTTTTCCAGATTATCGCTCAATTTTAGCAAGGAGGACGTTGATTTTGCGACTATGCTGAGTTTCTCTAGTAAGAAACTAATGATATTAGTGTCTTATATTCATAGTTAATTGTCATGTTCAGCAGCTTTTCTGTGTATATTTCTGATTCTTCTTGAGTAGCACCAAATGACAGGTTTTTTTGGTTGTCTTCTCGTGGTAGGTTTAGACAGTATGGACTCTGGGAAAGATATGCTGATTTATATCCAAATAACGATTTGGTTTACACTGTTGGTATCGATGATTATCGAAAAGATTGGTTCTTCGCTCAGGTTACAAGGTGATAAAATCTGGCAGTTGAAATCGTGCTACCATTTTTTTCCATAATGATCTTTAACTTATTAAAAAGCAGGAAATGCCATCTTTAGCTTATTAGCAAAGCAGGAAATTCCATTGAAAAATCATGATATTCCTTCGACAAACTTCTTTAAACATGCCTAATGTTCTCTCCAGGATTTCCCCTGAAAACTTGCCATGGCGAAAGGCTCACTTGACTGAAATTTACCCTGCAACGTCATTTATTGCTCCTTTCTAATGTTTTTATTCTCACTGAAGCTTGCTATTCCAAAACCATTGTTCACTTATTTCATTCATATAATCTTATGTTAAAACTGAAATAAGTTACCAAGAAATAGCCATCCCTTGACACATATTCAATATTCACTTGTTTTGCAGGAAAGCTGATGATAACTCGTACAAAAGCACAACATGGCAGATTAAGTTCAACCTTGACAATGTTGATGAAACCGGAATCTACAAATTGAGATTAGCACTTGCATCGGCACATAAATCCGACTTGCAGGTAAGCTGATATAGAACTTTAGATGACAATAAAGGATTGTATGCACCTATTGCAAGGATATAAATACACTAACAACTTGAGAACAATGTTGTCATCTAGTGCTATCAACTTTTTCCCTTCTTTTCCTTAGGTACGGATAAATGATCCTGCTGAAAGTCCTCCTATTTTCTCAAGTGGCGATATTGGAGCAGACAACGCAATTGCCAGGCATGGGATTCGTGGAATCTATTGGTTATTTAGTGTGGACATACCAGGTGCTCAACTAATGCTAGGGGAGAATACCATATATTTGACACAGGCTAAGAGCAGTAGCCCTTTTCAGGGAATTATGTATGACTACATTCGGATGGAGAGTCCCCCATCTGTTAACTCTTAGATTTGCAGCAAACCATAGGAATCGACCCTCAAAACTTCATTGAATGTTCCGAAAGGCTGATCAGTCTAATATTGTCCACCTACTTATTTTTTATATGCGTCTCTTTTGATGATTTTTAATCACTCTGGTAGATATATTTGATTGCAGTAGAGAGATGATGCTATAAGTGGTCTTATAGTGAAAGAATCACCTTTTATTTTATTGTATTGTACTTCCTATTGGTTGGTATATCTTCGTCATTCGAATATTTTGTATATGTAACTTCTCTTTCTTCTTCTGCTTATTTAAACAATTTATGAGCTCCCTTAAAGGAAAAGGGTATTTTAATTCTTATGGAGTTTATAATTTGTTTTATTTTATAATTTATTTTAGTTGCCTATTCTAAAATGACTATGTTTTCATGTGGCAGTGTATTATGTGCTCTTTCGTATGTTTCCTTTGAGTTGTTTAACATTGTCATTGTAAATTTGTAATATGTGAAACTAAACAAGATTAAAATGCGAAATAAACTTTTACAGAATCTTTCAGTGTATATAAATGGTTTCACATATTACAGTCCACAAAATTGCTTCTTTCTATGTCACCTTTTTTGTTCTGTCCTTTTTGTCTTTGTTTCTCAGGTCAAAGTTGAGTTGGCGTAAAGTAAAAAAGAGGAAACAATTCACGGATGTTGTCTCTTTTTGCATACTTCTAAGCAACTATCTACTGCTTCATATTAAAAATTCGAAGGTATTCCTGAAAGAACTATCCTTATCCATGCACTGCCAAAACATTAAAGACCTTCAGTCTGCAGTTGAGACGGTATATGCTGAATGGCGCCCAGGATGTCCGCGGCTTTGCAACTGTTTGTCCAAGATGGCCTAGTAATCTCACCTCTTCTCACTGTATTTTGCTGTTCCATGTGTTTTAATGCATTTGTTCTATGTGTGCATTGGGCAATGCCCCTCACTTGGGAATGTCTACTCGGTTTAGTCTGTCTTATAAATAGCTATCTAATCTAACCTATCAAAGATATCGTGAAGTGCATAAATACCTGCATGTTACACATAATAGGACAACGAGCATATCAAATCGATGAACTGGCTAGGACAGGACAAATGCCGGTCTGCATATGTTTTTATTACAATTTTTTGAAGCTCTAATAGATTTGTGGGAGGGACGTGAAACTCTGATCATGCAGGTGGTCTTAGACAATGGGCTGCTCCAACTCAGGTTAACATCTCCTGGAGGACTGATTACTGGAATCCAATATAATGGAGTTGATAACTTTCTTGAGCTCAATAATCCAGTCTTAAATGGAGGGTAATTCACTCTTTCCAGTTTAGAGATATGTAGCGGTCGAGCTTGTACTAAATCCTGTTTTACTGAATATTATAGGTTTTGGGACCTCAACTGGAGTGAAGCTGGTGCTTCAGGCACACGAGGAAGCTTTGATACGTAAGTCTTCCTTACAAGGTTTCACAGTATGTAAATTGGTTCCTTTCTAATTGGATGCCTAGAATAAATCTTTAGGGAAAACGATACTTAAAAAACTTGTCTGAGATAAGTTGGATTGGATGGTACAAATGATGTCCTTAGTTTGAACTGAAATCCCGAATAACCTTGGTGCAGGATAGAAGGAACTGATTTCAGAGTTATAGTGGAAAATGAGGACCAGATAGAAGTCTCATTCACAAGAAAATGGGATCCCTCATTTGAAGGAAAGCTTGCCCCCCTGACTGTAGACAAAAGGTGTGTAATGCACACAACTCAGATTTGCATATATTCAGTATTGCTGCTGCTTATGAATAGTCAGTGCTTATATCATGATCTATGGTCTAGGTTCATAATGCTTCGTGGTTCCTCGGGTTTCTATTCTTATGCAATTTATGAACATGAAGAAGATATGACCACTTTCAGGCTCAATGAAACCAGAATCGCATTCATGCTCAGCATACAAAAGTAGGCCAGTTTTTGTGTGTGTGTTCTTTGTTGTACACTGGAAATACAGATGATGTAACATAATCGTTTGATGTTAGGTTTCGCTACATGGCCGTGGCAGATGATAGGCAAAGATATATCCCACTCCCTGAAGACTGGTTACCTCCTAGAGGCAGAGAATTGGCTTATCCAGAAGCAGTCCTACTGGTTGATCCTGTAGAGCCTGAATTTAAAGGAGAGGTATCTATAAAACAAAATAATACCTATCTTCTCAAGGGACAAAAGCAAATCAAGAAACTCATATGCTGTATGCCTTTCTTGATTACCAGGTCGATGACAAGTACCGGTACTCGTGTGAAAATAAAGATAACCGAGTCCATGGATTCATATGCACTGAACCCCCAATAGGGTTTTGGCTAGTCACTCCAAGCAACGAGTTCAGGACTGGTGGACCTCTCAAACAGGACCTCACTTCCCATGTCAATCCTACTACACTAGCTGCATGTAGCTTGTAAAAAATGCCTTTGATCAAAGATTACTTCCTACTCCATGATATTGTGATATTTCATATCCCTAACTAAATTATATCGTGATGATTCGCATAATCAGATGTTCGTAAGTACTCATTATGGGGGAGAGGAATTAGTAATCAAATTTGGAAAAGGCGAAACATGGAAAAAAGTTTTCGGTCCTGTTTTTGTCTATCTTAATTCTGTATCAGATAAGAGTGATGCTGGGCTACTTTGGGATGATGCTAAAGAGCAGGTTCCTCTTTATTCATTTGCTTAGTGTTATGGCAAAATAGATGCCACATGAGATGGTAGTCTGCTAAACTTCTCATTTGTATAAACCGAATCAGATGAAAAAAGAAGTTCAAAGTTGGCCATACAGTTTTCCAGCTTCAGCAGAATTTCCACGTGCTGATGAAAGGGGTAGCATATATGGTAGATTATTAGCTCAAGACAGGTACTTCTATTTCTAGTACAAAGGCAGACATTTGAATTTTGGGTTTGACCTACATTTGGATTCTCTCAGAATCTCTTGAACACAGTGCTAAACACTACAAATAAACATGCTAGTTTCGATTGTCTGAGAAACCTCTTCGATGGACTTGGATATCCAAGAAATATACCAAATACCCGTAAGTTGTGTTTTCATTGGTAGATACATCTCTAAGGAAAATATAGCAGCAAAGGATGCTTATGTTGGAGTGGCTCCAACAGGAGAAGTCGGTTCTTTTCAAACAGAAAACAAGGTATTCTCTTTGGATGAGCAAAGAAGCTTTTCTATATAGATGACCAAAGAAATTGTAATCAGAAGTTACTTACAATTGACCTGTTAGGGCTATCAATTCTGGACAAATGCAGACAATGATGGGTATTTTTCAATAACCAACATTCGTACTGGTGAATATAACATCTATTCTTGGATCCCTGGTTTCATTGGAGACTATCGATGTGATAAAGCTATAGAAATCTCAGCAGGTACCAAGTAGTCACAGTTCAGTGAAAGAAAGAAAACATGAATGAATTCTATAACGAAATTCCCTTCCATACTAAAAATTCATGCCAAGATATTGAATAATACAGGTGGAACCATAAATGTCGGTGATCTTATATACGTACCTCCAAGAGACGGGGCCGACCTTGTGGGAAATAGGCATTCCCGATCGCTCTGCCGCAGAATTCTTAGTGCCAGATCCTAACCCAATGTATGTCCACAAACTTCACATAAATCGCCCTGCAGACAGGTTAGCCTTCTCTGTTTAAATGTTATATCTAATACCACCATAAAATATTTGCTGCTTATCTTGTTCAGAGGCAATTTTTCTTTCACGATTCCCTCTGCACATCGGTTCTTATTCTATGGCAGGTGTAGGCAGTACGGGTTGTGGGAGAGATACACTGATATATACCCCGATAAGGATTTGGTGTACACCATTGGTATCGACAACTACAGGAAAGATTGGTTTTATGCTCAAGTGACACGGTACATTGCTAAAGCTGACTCAATATAACTCTCTAGACCCCAGAGATCCAAATTTTGAGTATAGTTAGTGTCTAAACCGCAGAAAAGTAGGAGAAAATGCATATCAAGGAACAACATGGCAGATAAAGTTCAAACTCGACACGGCCAACCAGAGTGGAAAATACACACTGCGAATCGCCTTAGCATCGGCAACTATGTCCATATTGGAGGTACTCATTGATCATTACAAGTTCACCACCTTGGGGGGGGGGGGTTCCTAAAACCACAAATCCTTCAGGAAGTGCGAAAAGTCTCTGGACACTGACACTGATTCTTGCAGGTGAGGATCAACAACCCAGAAGCAAATCCACCTCAGTTCTCAAGTGGATTGATCGGGAGCGATAACGCAATCGCACGACATGGAATTCACGGGTTGTATTGGTTGTTCAATGTGGATATACAGAGTTCCCTGCTCATTCAGGGAGATAACACCATATATCTCACACAAGCACGAAACGCTAGTGCTTTACATGGGCTTATGTATGACTATATTCGACTCGAAGGACCTCCCGTCCTTTGATTGAACAATAATTTTCATAAATTCCTAACTATATTAATTAACTATGACCTTAAATATTTTCTTAATGACTGAGACTTTTACATAAAAAAAGTTGTCTTACAGAGACTTGTATCTATAGAAAGCCTTTTTATATTCAAAAAATGGTACTTTCGGCTTGGTCGGCAGCCTCCACCTGCAACTTCGCCGCCTGCATATCAGCAACGGTTGCTTCCTTGTCGGTCTTGGCCTTCATTTTCTTAGTCTGCAGGTACCGGAAGGTTTCCTGAACAGAAAGTGCATATGACAGGTACCTTCTCTTCAAGCTCGACGTTTTCGAAGTGTCCAGCCTCCTGGTGGCGCCGCTGCTGTTTGCTGCCGGTGACGAAAGAGGAAGATCTTCCATATTGTGAGTACTGTGAAGTCACAAATTTTGCTACCGGAGAAATGAAGTCACAAAATAGTCATACTAGGATGCCACGTTGTTGCATGGGGTGCGTAACTTGTCCGTAACTTGTCATTTTATAGATTTTCCTTTTAAAAGTCGAGGTGCCAATTGTTGGTCTATACTTTGCATTAAACAAAAAATAATAATAATAATAATAATAAAATCGAAACAAAAAAATTGTTGGTTTGTATATATTTTTTAAGAGTGATGCTACATGTACAGATGAGTGTACAAATAGATTTACAGATAGAAAATAAAATTATAATTTTATCCATATATTCTCTCTTTCTTTTATTGCACAACATGGGGTGAAATTGTAATTTTACACATTTTCTGTAAACACATCTTTACATTTATTTGTACAAGTAGATTAATCCATGTTTTAATTAGTGCAAGTCATAGTCAAGTTCAAGAAACAGCATCATTGCATTAGCATTGGAGAGTATGTTCTGAACACATTTAAAGACAGCATGCTGAACTCTGGGAGGCCAATTCAGTGTACTCAATGCATCTCACCATCCCTATCTTGTGAAATCCAATATCTGATCCAGTGTACATTCTATAGCTTAAACACAACCTCCAAGCAATTAAGATTTTGGTACACTATTACGGGTGCTTAAAAGGAAATGCATAAACTGAAGCAGCATTTTTTTGGCTTATTGAAATTGGAAGAGGATGATATCATCTCTTTTCCACTTACCACCAAACTGATGCCGATTTTTGTGCATATTGGGATGCATCATTGCATCTGTAACCATTTGTTGTGTGACATCAAGTGCAGGAAAACACTTTGAAATACACCCAGAAAACCCATCAAGAAGTCCAATTTGATCATGACCACATCTAGATTGGCACATACATCTCTGCCTCTGTTGTAAATTGAAATTGGGACGGATTTCAGTATTTGGAAAAGGATGGGTCGAACTTTGCTCAAAAGAGGACAGAAGAAAAATTATACAAATTCGCTGAAAAAAACGAAAAGAATGAATATATATATATATATATTTTTTTTTTTTTTTGAATCTACAACTTGTCCAAACAAGTTGCATGTGTGTGTGGATGACTATTACATTCAATAGATTATACTTTGGAAAAGATTTCTTAAGCATACAAGTGGGAAATCAAGTTGTTTACTAGTTGGATTCAAGATTAATTATTTTAATAATAAATTTGTAATTCATAAATTGTTATTTTGCCCTTCTTTGCATCTATAAATTGGGCATTTATGTACTTCATTTAAACCATCAAACAAGAGTAGAAAATTTCCTCTATACAATTTTTTCTCTTGTGCTTCTCAATTCTTCTATATTGTTTTGATTTCCTTTAGTTTTATAACACGTTATCAGTACGAGATTCTAGCCTATTAAGCACGGTGATATAGCCAAAGTTAGTAAGGATCTAGACAAGATATTCTTTCCTCACATCGGAGGTATAATTTCTAAACCATTTTCTACCGTCTATGATGGCCGGTTCTCATTATGTTTATACATATAGTATCTATATATGTTATACTACATATTAATGACTGGATTTATATGTTATATCATCCCTAAGATATTGAATTTATAGTTTATATATAATCCTTGAAGGGATAGATCGGAAGTCGTTGCTAGGTACGGCCTTTATGTACGGTTTATGATTCCTAGCAAAATATAATGTTGCTTCCGAAGAAGCACATAAGAATATGTTGTTATTCTTGAAGAATATCGCGTGTTAGTAAGCTATATAGTTCTTGAAAAACAAATAAAAAAAAGGGGGAAATTACAAAACTCATATATATATAGTTGATATTTTTGAAGTAACACAACTAGAAGTCCTATATATGTTGATATCCATAAAGTTAGATGACTTTATGGTATGACTATTTATGTTTATATATTGAATTTTATGTTTGTTGAAGTGTTTGTTTCATATAAGAAGACACTTATAATTGAAAAGTTAATAAAAGAAACTACAATGTTAAAATTCATCTCTATCATACGTCAACGGAAACTTTGAAATTAAATATGTACCGATTTGTGGGTCTTTTGCATATGAAATAAATTTTGTATAATAAATATATGAGTCTAGTATCATAAAAATTTTACCATTCGAAAATCAGACATCAAATGAGTGAGATATGATTTTTCTAAGCGTTTGAAAATCGGACATCAAATGAGTGAGATATGATTTTTTTAAGCAAGTATGCCGGTGCTATTCAGATTATAGTTAATCTTGCATGGTATAGATCTTATCACTTTTGCTTGTTCGACATGTCATAATAATTTCTCATACTTCTTATTTACAAATTAGACTCATACATAAGCTAAAAAAGTAAAAAACGATTAGATACATTGATTGTATGAATATTGAGAATTCATGAAATCCAACTATGTGACAAGATATTTTAAAAGGTAGTTAACTAGATATGTGTAGTATTTCATGTAATGAACTCTTCGTAGACATTAACAAGGTTACAAAATCTTCAAATCTAATATTTGAATATACATCTCCCATGCTAATATCCATCATGAATTAAGTTATGTAACCTTTGAAATACAATATGTATGTGTTAGCACACTTCCTTAGATATAACAATATACATATATTAATTAATTGGCTTAAGTGGTTGGTACACTTTTTTCCGTCTAAAGTGGGTTCTATAATTTTTTTAGGGTCTGTTTGGTATCGTTTATAATTAGATTGATTTATAATATATTTTGAAATTTAAATTTTGAAGACATGTGGCTTAATTTGATTGGTTAAATTTTGAAAAATTGTTATTTGATGTGTTTTGGGGGTGAGGTGTCAATTAGAAAATTTGACAAGTGTCTCAAGAATTTAAAATTTAAAATGTGTTATAAATTATTTGGTTTATAATCAATGTCAAACGGACCCTTAATGTGCCAGTTTTGCATCATTGGTTTTTTGTTATTTAATTCCTTAGCTATGGGTATCCTGGTAATTTTAGTGTCAACCCTTTACCCTTTTATTTCTCCGCATTCAAGTCGCTCAGCCTCTTTCTCCGGTAGCTTATCTTATCCTTCAATCACATCCGGGAATTTCGCTGGATTATCTGTTTCTCTTGATTTGTTTTGCTTAATTGCCATGTTGGAAATGAACTTTGAAAGGTAATTTTTGCATTTCTTTGATTTGAATTCCTTTAGTTCGTTTCAATTACCAAATTCCTTTAATTGGTGCTAATTTTACTTCTTCTCTCTGTCGCTTACCTGTAATGAGTCATCAGATTTTTCTATTTTTTTAATTGTTGGCATATTAATATCTCTATCTCCGTATCTCGATCCCGTGCACTATCGATCTCTGTATCTTCACGTGCTTGATTAAGATTTGCTTTGAAATATACCCTTGAATCTGATCGTTGACAATCTAGATGGATTGGTGAATAAGTTTTATATGGGAGTTCATATGCTGAGGAATCGTATAATGGACATAGTCATGGAGTTGTGGGTTCAAACTTACATTGGGAAGTTCAAGTGTGATGTGCTGTCATCATTTCTCAGGTGAAACATAGTGTTCCTTGCAATATGATTTTCAATTTTGTTACGTCTGCAGCGTTTTATCTATTTTCTTTGAATATCTATATGTCTATGCCTTAAGCTTATGATTAAGTGAAAGGCTTATGATTAAGTGATTGATCATTGGTTTGACGGAAAAAAGTGGCAACTTATCATTTGTGATTCCTGGAGGTGTTAAATTTACAGTGTACTCCTTATATACAGGCATTTCTACTGGCATGAAATCATAACTCTCTCCAATTGTTTCCTTTAGAGCATCTCCAATGCAAAGTCAATGTGGAATGTCTTAGTGTATATGTGTCAAAGAATATTGACATTACATTCAAAAAATCCTCCAATGCAACAATGTCAATATTGTATATTTGTCAAATTATTATTAGGGATTTAAAAAAAAAAAAAAGAAAAAGAGAGAAATTTTTTGATTGGATAAATTAATACTTGACATTGTCATGATGACATTCTCCATAACAATGTCAAGCTTTTAATGAGCCAAATAAGCACTTTTTTGCCAATTGTCAATTTATTCCAGGACTATAACTATACATTAGAGATAATAATCCATAGGATTATATTTGCTAATTCTTGATGCCTTTGCAACTCCACAGATATAAATTTGGCTAAGTAGATGAGGTTGTGGTCACTGGACATGGAGATTTCCTGAGGCTCCCACAGTAAATATAACGTGAGCCCATAGTGAATGAATGTAATAGAAGCCACAAATTTGTGTGACTACAGTCACTTTTGTAGTTGTGTTTATTTAAGCATTGCCAATCATATGCATAAATTATTTTGTTTCCGTGACTACAAGTTTAAATATGTTATTCTAATAAATGAGATGATGTTAATTCTGCTTCTCCTGTTTAGTATTTTAGTTTTAAGCCATTTTATTTAATCAAAGATGGATTTGATTTGAATTGGGAAGATGAAATGGGGTGATTTTCTTAATTCCCTCAAACAAGTGTTGTTGTTCACGTTATCCCAGATGGAAAATATGGCTGTCGTGACTACATATTTGAACAGATGAACAATAAGAACCTGCATATTTAGGCAGAGGGGAATGAAGTGGCAGACTAATGGATATATGAAAGCGTATAGCTAAGCTTCATACTATGCCACCGGATAAACCGGTATCATGCATAAATTTTTGATATTTTATCAACTCCCTCTTTTTTGTTTTTTGTGGTTAAGCATTGCATTGTTTCCTGCTTTTATGAGTATGATTTATAATGAGTGAATTTTTCTAGACAAGACTCAAAACAGACTATTGCATGTCATAGGCTATGATTTACTCAGGAAAATGAAGGTATTTTTCTTGGGTTCCTTTTCTTTTGCTTTATTTCTACTCTTTTGAAGAAAGAAAGTTCATTTCCCAAGCACATACTAACTTCCCTTGGAAAATATGCCATGCCATCTTCCCTAATCCAGGTTGCAGTTTTTGGTGTTTGATGTAATTAAACTTAAAAAAATAAAAAATAAAAGAAATGGCCAGATGGGTCATTTTCTTGCCTTTTATTTGTAGATCAGCTTCAGTAAAAAATTTGGCACAAGTCTATGTAGTACAAAGATATAGGGCTTTTCTCTCTTAGCCACAAATGCTAGAAAAATTTCACATTTAGCTTTCTCAAAATTTGTTCTTGTCTGTTGGGAGAATCTTTTAGAATTTAGATATTTGATTGCGTAAGATAGTGTATGACAAAAATAGAGTTCATATGAATTCCTAGTCACATATAAAATTGATCATTCTATTTTTTATGTATGATTTTTTTTTTTTTTTTGTCTGATTGAGTTAGAATGTGAGTTCAGTATATTTTATTCTTTGAGTAATTATTTTGTTTGTGATTAGCTATGCATAAACTTGAGTCTATGCATATTTCCATTTCAGGGGATTAAAGATTATTTCGGAAGGAGATGATTTTTAGTTCACCAAGGTGACATTCAATGACATTTCTCTTATATTTATGACCCAAAAAAAAAAAGCAAGAGGAATAGGAATAAGAAAAAAGGAAAAAAGAGTGGTTTGTCAAAATTGTAAAATCTATAATTAATAATGTTTTGTGATCATTCCTTTTGTGGACCAATGTGAGTAAATAGTAAAGATCTTAATCTTTGTTCTTTAACGGTTTCTCTTTGATTTTTCATTGTTCTTGTGCTTTCTAACTTCTAATCTATGATTTCATCAGGTTGTCAAGGCAAAGAAGAAAGAGATTGGAAATATATATGTCATGAAGATCATGGATAAAAAGTTTATCACCACGGAAAATTAAAAAGGTTTATGTGAAATTGAAACACATTTTATTAGTTTATTTAGATCATTCAAGTGTAATGAGACTTTTTCACAATTCAAGATAGTTTATCTTCTCTGTAAAGTCTGATGTCGCATGGCTATATACACTTTTCATATTTTGGCTGAAATTACATGGACATAAGAATAATATTTGGAATTTGAGTCTTGTGAAGGGGAGATAAATTTTTTATCAAATATCCAAGGCAAGTGACAAATTTGTAACGTGTACACATATCATAAAGTTATTCAAGTTTTCATAAAGTTATTCAAGTGGTTTTCCAAATCATTAATTTTATTTTAAATGATCATTTAGTAATCTTGTGTAACACACGGGTGTATTAGGATCATTAATTTTATTTTAAATGATCATTTGGGAATCCCGTGCAACGCACGGGTACGGGACTAGTTGTTATTGATATATCCAAGTTTTTAATCTTATTCTTGATTTTTATGATAGTTCTAAAATGGCAAATTTGGTAAAGATTGATTTCTTGGCTCTTGACATCACTGGAAAAAATTACCTTTCATGGATACTAGATGTTGAGATTCACTTAGAATCTATAGGTCTTGGCAAAATAATACAAGAAAATAATGATATTACAAGTCAAGAGAAAGCTAAGGCTATGGTATTCTTTCGTCGTCACTTGGACGAAGGATTAAAGATTGAATATCTCACGATAAAAGATCTTAAACATCTGTGGAAAAGTTTAAAAGAATGTTATGACCACCAAAAGATTGTGATATTGCTAAGAACTCGTTATGAATTGTTACACTTAAAGTTATAAGATTTTAAGTCTGTATCGGAATAAAATTCAAAAATGTTCAAAATCAGTTCCAAACTGAAATTATGTGGAGAAAGGATTACTGATGAGGTAATGTTAGAAAAAATATTATCTATATTTCATGCCTCAAACGTGCTCTTGCAGTAGCAATATCGAGCACGAGGGTTTAGAAAGTATTATGAATTAATATCATGCATGCTAGTAGCCAAACAAAATAATGAGCTATTAATGAAGATCCATGAGTCCCGTCGAACTGGTTCTACAATATTCTCAGAAGTAAATGTTATGTCATCTACTAACCATGGGCATAGACGTGGACAAAGTTGTGGTCGTGGTCTTGGTCATAATCGTGGCCGTAGTCGTAGCCGGGGTCAAAACCATGTTTGGCATCGTGATGGGTATAATTTTAATCCTTTAAAGTTTAAGAAATCTGCACATGATGAAGGAAAAGGGAAATCCGATCATGCTACTAGCTCGAAGGCAGAAGATTCTATATGCTATAGATGCGGTATAAAAAGGCACTAGTCATGTACATGTCGTACTGTCAAATATCTTGTGTAATTATATCAAGCATCCCAAAAGGAAAATAGAAAGAATGTGTAAGTAAATTTTATAGATCAAGGGAATATTTCCAATTTTGATCCTTTAGAAATGACGCATCTTGATACCATGGATTTCTTTGAACAAACTGATGGAAATATGCTCTGCAGTGATGATATAAAACTCTTGATGGAATATTAACGAATGAAAACATCATCTAATATCAAAGTTATATTAGTTTTGACTATTTATGTTTTATGTTCAACAAATGTTAGTGTATACGCTTATTTTGTATTCAGCGTGTTATCTTAAGGAATATCAACTTAGATGTTTTACATTACTTATTATGAATTTTTCTTTTTGAAGAACATGAACACTAACACTTCTTCAAATGGCTCCAAGATTGGTAAAGATATTTGCTTAGTAGATAGTGGTGCAACAAATACCGTCATCGAAAGAAAATAATATTTTACAAACCTTATTATGGAGAAATCTAATGTCAACACATTATCAGGTTATGCAAACCTTATTAAAGGCTCTGGAAGTGCTATTATTAGATTACGTGGAAGAACAAGATTTGTTATTAATGATGTCTTATATTCCACCAAGTCAAAAAGAAATCTATTAAGCTTTAAAAATATATGCCGAAATAGGTACCATGTTAAATCTACAATTGAAAACAATATGAAGTATCTCTATATTGTTTCAAATGATACATGTGTCCTACACGACGCTCTTCCGATCTCGTAATATCTTCCAGTCTATACTATACAAGTATTAGTACAATTGAAATAAATATTTTATTGAGCCCGAAGTTCGATTTTCCAAAGGATTTCATTGTTTGGCATGATCGGTTAGGCCATCCCAGATCAACAATGATGCGAAGAATTATTGAAAATTTAAATGGATATAACCTGAAGAACCAGAAAATTCTTTAAACTAATGAATTTCCATATGCTGCTTGTTCCCTAAGAAAAATGGTCACAAGACCATCACTAGCTTAAATTGGCACCGAATCCCCAGCGTCTTTGGAACGAATTCAGGGTGATATCAGTGGGCCTATACACTCTCTTTGTGGACCACTTAGATATTTTATGATTTTAATAGATGCATCGACTAGATGGTCACATGTAAGTTTATTATCTACTCGCAACTTGGCGTTTGCGATATTACTTACTCAAATTATTCAATTACGAGCACATTTTCTAGATTGTCCAATCAAGACAATTCGACTTGATAATGCTAGTGAATTTACATCCCAAGCTTTCAATGATTATTGTGTATCAATTGAGATAAAAGTTAAACATCCTGTAGCTCACGTTTATACACAAAACGGTGTAGCAGGATCATTAATTAAACGTCTTCAATTGATTGCTAGAACTTTACTAATGAGAATAAATCTCCATGTTTCAGCATGGAGACATGTTATTTTGCATGTTGCAACACTTATACACACCAGGCCAATATCTTATCATAAGTTCTCCCATTGCAATTGGTTTTTGGTCAGGAACCAAATATTTCTCATGTAAGAATTTTTGGTTGTGCTGTATATGTACTCATTGCTCCACCACAACGAACTAAG
>CAVNYN010222905.1:0-17650 GCA_963692815.1 Nyctanthes arbor-tristis
TTCACTTTTCTTACCTATAGAACATAGAATCTCACACATGGTCTGTCACTTAAATTTTCTTTCATTTATTTATTGTCAACAAGCAATTGAGATTTGTTTTTTCCATGTCTCAATAAAAATGGCAGACAGCAGCATGGCTCCGAGCAGAAGCACATTGGGAATCCTTATCCTATATGAGGTACAAGTACAATACCTGCTTTCTACTTGATTTCATATTATTTAGAATTTCCACCGATTGAACTATATTGTCAATCTGTGTATGCATGCACTCAAGATGCATTTCTTTAATTATTTATTTTAATTTTTCAGGCATGCTGACAGTTACAAAAGAAAATATGCTGAACAGGTGGGTAGAAATTTTATCAATCCTTATGGGATGAGATCCCTCCCTGCAACACCTACCCATGACATAAATTTGTGGATTGGTTAATAGTCTTGGAAATTTAGATTATTTTAGCTTTGTGAAGACAAGTTATATTTGCATTTATTTTAATCAACTTGTATTTTCCATTTCTTTTTCTTTTAGATAGCCGTGTCAGGCAACATATCTTGCATCTTGAATAACTGTCTTTTCTAAGATTATCCTCAATATTGGACATGTATTTTTCCTGATTTACTCTGCCTAATGGAGAGCACTTCACAAATCAGACCTGTTTTTGGGTTTAAAAGCGACTCCAGAAGGTCTCGATTTTAATGCTCTACATCTTCTTTTGAATGGAAAGCTATTGTATTTGTTTCCTTTTGGAAGAAACTTTGCCTCAATTTATTATGATGTGGAGGTTCAAAGATTTATCATTCTTGATTTAGCGGGTGTATGATTTAAATTTTTGGAGAATTGATTTTGAGAAAAAGTAATTTCGGGAGAATGTGTGGTTGAAAAGTAACGGAAAATTATGAATTTTACGTGAATGAATAAATGTGTGGAAGAATCAAAAGCAAATAAGCAATTAGTTTCCATGAAAAGGTTGAACTTGAAGACCATTATGCTTTATCCCAGGTGATGAGTAAGGATCTCAAAATATCTGTATTGTAGAATATTAGATTGGTGACGAGTAATAATTGTCGTTCCCCTTGCACCCTCTAGCTGAAATAGTTGGATTCTTTATCTGGCTTCATGCACAAGCATGTGATTTTTATTTTACTTGGAGATAAGTTATTAACTCTTGTTCGCTCTCGCTCATTGTGTGGTTATCGACTTGGGAATCAGTCAGTTTTAGAGCGTTCAAGTCAGATAGCTTTAACTCAAGTTTCCTCTTCTGCATTTACTTTTACTCTACATTAACTCTTTGTATCATCCACGTCTTCTCAAGTTTTTGTTCCCTGTAGGTGCTTCTCGAGCACCTTATTTTTTTACTGCCTTGATGATGCACTCATGCACTGATCAGTATCTTGCTATCGACTTTTATTCTTACAGGAGTTCAATGCTTTGAAGCGGAGGTGTTTTGGGCAGGATGGAAATTCATTAAAGTGTTTTTGTTTTGTTGCAGTAAGTGAAATCAACTCTGATACGAGTCTTCTCTTCTGCCAATCCATTTTCAACTTTGCATGCGGCTCTCTTTCTCTCCAGTCCTGTTCTCTTGTACTCATTCAATATAATTCTGTTTCCTTCTTAAATGTGATTCCTTTTTCTATGTGTGGTGGCATAACGCAAGTTCGTAGTAACCTCTGCCTATTTGAAATGATTCTCTAGCCCTTGTACTTAAATACGTGAATAATCTTCATTTGGTGTTGATGAGTATTGTATATTTGCAGCAAGCTGTAGGGAAAATAACTACTTCTCCCATTCCACATCTCAGGTTAAGAAGGAAGAAAAAAATGTTCGGAGGACTGTCCTAAACAGTGTAGTGGGAACTTTGGACTTAAGCATCCGGCAGTTTGTCCAAGGGGAAACATATCCTGGGGTAAATTCTTCACTTCTTAAATTGGCCGCTGCTGGAAAAAAGTAGTGTGACTTAACTCCATTTAGTTGAGTCAATTGACCATGTTCAATGCATAGCATTTTCCTTTTTCCATGTTTCCAGGAAATAAAGAGATTGTCACCTGTCTTGGCAAGTAAAGGGCCATTTAATGCAAATAAATATGCATATATTGCAAATGTTTGTGTGGCAAGGTTTGCACGACGTCAGGGCATTGCTTCAAATATGTTATACTTGGCTACTGATGTTGCCACTATGACAGGTGTCATAATTTTATTTTATTTTTTTTGGCCGCCTTAAATATATCTAATGTGTTATGGTGCTAATTACTAATTTCTTTTACCCGATAAATCTCTATAAATTACAGTGCCTTTACTCGATCTGTTAAGCAAATAGGAATTCACATTTTTCCATTATTAAAATAGGTATACGGCAGCTGTTTGTTCATGTAAATGCAGAGAACAAGATGGCCCAGGATCTGTACAGAAAGGCTGGTTTTAAGGTAAGCACTCAACTTGCATTCCATGCTAAAAACATGTGGCTTTCTTTCATTTTTCCTTTGAAAGTAAAGGATGTGATATTTACACTATTTGTAAATTTGCTGTATGTTAATACCTTATATTTGTAAGGACTGAATATTTTATTAGACCAGATTTTAACTTATTTTCCTTAATACTGCGAGTATCATCTAATCCACCTTAGCAAGCTAAACTTGCCATTGACATTTATCTATCACCTTATGTTTGCCTTCATCTTCACCGTGCTTAGTCTCACACTATACTCAAAACTTGTTTGTCCTATAAACCAAGACGATTTCTGTAACTCATTGGTCTGATGATCTTTGCAGTTTTGTGATGTTGCCATTTCATGTCCGTCCTCGAAAGCTCAAATCCTATTGATGACCATGGAATTGTAAGTTAGGAATGCAGTGCTGTCTCACATTTCAAGACAGAAAAAACTCCACCTGTTAATATTAGTTTCAGATAGATTTTTATTGAAGTCAACAGCTTGTTGGTTATGTGTGTATAATTATAATTAATTAATGTGATTTGAGTTGTAAGGGTATATAGCATATATATTATGTTGTAAAAACAGAGAACTCCTAATGTATATTTTTAACCAAGAATGTGTCCCATAATCTGTCAAACCAAATTTGTATGTCTGTGGGTGGATATGTGTATATTTTCAGAGCCAGTGGCTTCGTTGGTGGTGGTGGCTGCAAGGTATGCCGTGATCAACTCGTCTTTGAGTTCTCAAGCCACCATATCGACCTTTCTTTTCTTGAATGGGAAATGCCCGATGTCTCGCACTTTCTGATGCTTCTGCAAGAAGCAACAGGCCAATGTCGTTCGACACTGCCTTATCTTGTAACTCTGATGCTCCCACATGGGGATCCATCTGCGCTCAAGAAATTTGAACCTGAAACTAAAAGTTGTATAGGGTGATGAAAAAAACTGATAGAAACCCCAGAGGTTATGTTTATATGCGGCGTTGAGTGATTGTGGGGTTAGCCGGAACACTTGGAGGAAATAATCTGCATAACTTAATGATATTCCGTGAAAGACGAATAAAGGATAAATGCACTAATTACGAGAGAATGTCAGTAATCGGGTTTGCTTTCATGTCAGTGATGAAAATTGGATAGCGTCTAATTATTTGACTCTAGATCAGAACTGGCACATTGATTGTGAAGATTCTGCTAAATTTTGTTTTTTTTTTGTTTTTTTTTGTTTTACCCTTGAAGCCAACAAAAATTAAAAATTTTAATTTTAGAAATTAATGAACACAAGACCAAGAATTTAATGCATTTATTCTTTTATAGAACAGAATTCCACTAATTTAGAGCTTGTTTGATCCCTTTTATTCTCCCAATTTATAAATTTACCTACTACTAATTTGACAACTGTTCAATTACAACTACGTATTTCACACTTTTTCACATTTTCACAGTATTCTAAAAAACATAAAGCGCGGAAAAGCGTCTATTCTAAACTTTAAACTTTGCAAGCTTAAGCGCGCAGCACTTAAGCGTTAAAAAACGTTTTTCATTTTTTTTTATTTTAACAAATCTAAAATTATTAAATATTTGAAATATGTATCCTAAATTGAAAAATAAATGTAAAATCATAAATATTATATTTACTTTATAATTTTAACACTTTTATAATACAAGTTCGATATTTTTAAAAAAGTAAAAGATAGACAATTTCTACTTTATTATACATTTATAAGGATTAAATATTACAAAAATAATATAATTGTAAAAAATAAATAATACTTACCACTTAAAATAAAAGCAAGAAAACTCATTTTACACTTTTCACTAACAAGAAAACTACTCAGATAAATGAGAATATGTATAAAAACAAATTCTCCATATGTATATATATATATTATATAATAATAGCATATAACTTAAATACAGTCAATAAACATATTATAAATCTGAATAATTTTCTTTAAAAATATCTTTATAATTACAAATTCTATTAATATTATATATTAAAACAATTGTTCCTGCCTATTGTTAAAAAAGTAATATAATAATGATGATTTTTAGAGAAGTTTATTGACCAAAAAATTTTAACTTGAAAAATAAATTTATTAGTATTATTTTAACTTTTTAATTGTCCCACATTGAAAGTTTTGTAAAAAAACAACATGATTGAGACTTATAAATAAGATAGGCCTTTGTGCAAGTGGCTATGTAAAGGAAATTTTGTGGACTTTGAGGCAAATTAACAATTGTCTTGATCATTTATGTTTAGTTTTAAGTTTAAATGATTGTCCCACATTGAAAGTCTTGTAAAAAAATGATTGGGGCTTATAAATAAGATAGGTCTTTGTGCAAGTGAATATATAAAGAAAATTTTATGGACTTTGAGGTAAATTAATGTTTGTCTTGGTCATTTATATTTAGCTTTAAAGTGTAAAAAGATACTTTAACCGTATGTTCAAAGTGTAACAAAAAAAAAAAAAAAAAAAGCCTGTGTGGGTGGGAAAAGGCGCGCCTAGGCTGTCAACAATTTTTGTTGACCTCTTTTTCCCCGCTTATAGCCTAAGCGAGGCATAGAGGCTCCGCTTCGCACCTAAGCGGTGCTTTTTAGAAGATTATACTTCTAATACACATTCTATCTCTCTCTTCATTATAAATTATTTAAATAAATAGGATCAAATAAGCTCTTATTCCCTGTTGATTATATGGATGACCTTACCTTTAGGGTTTTTATCAATCTTGCTCATGAACCTTCCTTTTCTTCATGCCTTTACCCTTTTTACTTCAGGGATTTTTTCTCTTTTTTTGGGAAGGGTGTTGCTTGTTTTTTTTTTTTTGTGGGAGGGGGGGGGGTTATTTTCCATGTGAAGCACAGTATAGAAGCTCGAATGGTTCGAAACAACTTTGCCTCTTCTAACGCCCTGATGCTTCTTGCAGCAGAAGCTTCAGAATATGAATATATATACTACTTTTGTCCTATAAAGATATAACGGTAAGTATTTTCATACGGATTAAGAATTAATAGATAATATTATTAGAATATTTAATTTTATGTGTGTTTTTACATTTTAGCTCTTAAGCATAATAGTGATTTGGAATTAATACTAATTACCAAAGTAGGATTAATAATACATATACTTCCAACATGCCAACGAAGTGAAATCCATTGTAAATCGTCTAGGAAGGCCGCTGCAGATTGTTGGGGCTACGGCCAGGAAATCTAGACTAAGTGTTGGAAGAATATGTGTTGAAATGGAAATCTCCAAGCCAAGGCCGGAGCGGGTGTGGGTTGGAATGGGCAGATCGGAAGATTTCTGGCAGTCTTTGGTTTATGAAAACCCCCCCATGTACTGCCAGCACTATTTGCACCTTGGTCATTGCATGGAAGCATGCCCTTGGGTTAAGAAGCTTCAAAAAGGAAAGAGTGTTGTTGAAAGGGTTAATTCTACAAATCGTCTCCAACCTTTAGGTTAAGAATCGGTTTTGTCTCTAACTTTTTTAAAACACCCCACAGCCCCCAACATTTGATAAATGCATACAAATTGTCCCTGTTTCTACTGTTATGTGAAATTTTTAACAAAATAATAATTATACCTTTAAAAATTTTAGTATTTTTAAAAAAAGTTTAAAAATAATAAAAAAACTAAACAAAGGGACCCATCCCATCCCATCCCACTCCTACCCATCTCATCCCAGGTACCTCCCCCCTCCCTCCGCCGAAACAGACCATTCCAACTGTCCAAAAAGAGAGGTGAATCCCTCCCATTTTGCTGCCGGGAATGGCAGCAAAATGCGGGGAATCACCCCCATTTGTGCTACCATTCTGGCAGCACAAATGTTGCCAAAAATGCCAGTGATTTTGCTGTCATTTTTGGTAGCATTTCTCTCAAAAATAAGGGGTGAATACCCCCATTTTGTTGCTGGGAATGACAGCAAAATGAGATCGGAAGAGCGTCGTGTAGGTACCATTCTGGCAACATTTCTCTAAAAAATAGGGGGGATCCCCCCATTTTGACGTCGGAAATGGCAGCAAAAAGATTCACCCCCATTTGTGCTGCTAGAAATGCTACCGAAAATGAGAGTGATTTTGCTGTCATTTCCGGTAGCATCTCTTTCCAAAATGGGGGGTTCGGAAATGGCAGTAAAATAGGGGGGTTCACCTCCTATTTGTGCTGCTAGAAAATGACAGCACAAATGTTGCCGAAAATAGCTGCAATTTTATTGCCATTTCCGACAGTGTTTCTCTAAAAAATAGAGGGGATTCACCCCCTCATTTGTGTTGTCTGGCAGCGCAAAAGCTATCGGAAATTGCGTACAAAGGAAAGGAAAAAGTTGGAGAGCAAAAAGAACACAGGAGTGTCAGAGTCAAAACCGACCAAATAAGCTGACTGTGACGGATAAGGAGAAAAAGGAAAATGATTCAAAGCTTGTAAAAAAGAGGGAAAAAGCCGAAAAGAAAGTCCTTGCAAATCAGTTGGGTAAACTAAAGGATTTCACGGCAGGAAGTATTACAGGAAACCAAAATGGGCCGTGTAGGGAGGTGTGCTTTAAGGGCCCAATAGTGAACACAAGTGGGGAAACAAAACAAAAAAGAAAAAGAAAAAGGCCCAATTCAAAGTTTCTGGGCCCCAAAACAGTAAAGATCAGAACTTACAAGTTGAAAAGCCCAGCAAGAATTCTTTACCACCGTTCGAAGAGGAGAGAAGCCCAAACTCTTTTGATGCTATGATCGCTCTAGACACTGATCCAGAAGAAGGTGAACTCTTTGGGAGAACAATTGGAATAATAAAAAACAGGTGAGTAATCAACTTGTACAAGACTTTTTCAATATTCTTGTTAGAGGGAAAGGGTTGATGGAATCAAATTCCGAAACTGATTCATGGTAGGATGAAGATGAAGATGGTGAAAGCTCAGGTTTCACTGTTAACTGTAGGGGACATTCTTCTTCCCTTTCCATATGATTAATGCTATGATTTGGAATGTGCGGTGCATCGCCAAAAATAATGCCAGACGAAGAATTAAATACCTTGTTCATGTAAATAAAATTAACATTATAGCTATTCTTGGACCTTTTGTCAGTAAGAAAAAAATCGAAGATTTTTGCTTTGATCTTGGTTTTGAACACACTTTTGAGAACAAAAATGGTAAAATTTGGATCATGTGGAGAAGGAATATTTTATGTGATGTTATATGGAATGGGGAACAGTGTGTTCATTGTGCAGTAATGGATACTTCCTCCGATAAGTCTGCTTTCTTTTCTGCTGTCTATGCTAGTGTAGAGAATTATAGTCCTTGGTGTTGGATCTCTCTAATATCATCTTGTGACCTTGGTTCTTGGCGGGAGATTTTAATTGCATTCTTAAGTCCTCAGATTGGAGTGGCTCCATGATAAAAAACTCTAGACCGGTTGAAGATTTTGATAATGCCATTACTGACTGTGGTCTCCTAGAGGTTGGAAACTGTGATGATAAATTCACCTGGTCTAATGTAGATTGTGGGAGAGGTTAGACAGGGTTTTTGGAAATTTGGACTTCATTACTAAGTTGGAAGACTTCTCACTGTCTGTTTTAAATAGGAGTGCTTCTGATCATAGTCCACTTATTCTCCTCCAAAGTAAAGGCTTGAACAAGAGACCTCATGCATTCAGATTTATTAATGCTTGGGCCAGACACAACACCATTATTGAAGTGGTTCAAAACAATTGGCAGCAACCAGTGGAAGGAAACGACATTTGGACTTTCTGGCTAAAGCTTAATAATATCAAAAAGGCCCTAAAGGAATGGGACCTTAATGTTTTTGGAAACGTCTTCTCCAGGGTAAAAGAGGCTGAGGAAATTGTGGAGGAATTACAGGCTAAATTTGATTCCCATCCTTCCCCTGAGAATAAGGCCGAACTTCACAAGAGTCAGGCTATCCTTTTCAATGCTCTTGCTATTGAGGAGGACTTTTGGAAATAGAAAGCAGAAGTCAAGTGGATGAAAGGAGGAGACAACAACACTAGATATTTCCATTCGAAGGTGCAAAATCAAAGAATCAAAGGGACTATTAGAGTTATTCAAGATGAAGAGCAAACCATTGAAGACAATGACCAAATACAACAATCAACTGTTAACTTCTTCAAAGCCCTTTATTCTTCTGGACAAGTCTTCAACCATGATGATCTTTTTGAGCATATCCAGCCTTGCATCAATGATACGGATAATCAATCTCTGTTGGCTCACCCTTCAGATGAGGAAATAAAGGGGGCTTTTTTTTAGATGGATAAGGATAAGGTGGCTGGACCTGATGGTTTCACTAACATCTTTTTCCAGTTTTGTTGGGAAGTCATTGGTGTGGATGTGTGTGAAGCGGTTAGGGACATCTTTAGGGGACAATTTATCCCTAGAGGACTTTCTAGCACCACCATCAGCCTTATACCTTAGAAGAACAATCCCACCACTTGGAAAGATTTCAGGCCCGTAAACGTATGTTCTGTTTTCAATAGGATTGTTTCTAAGGTGATTGCTAACAGGTTGGCCAAGCTCCTGCCTAAGGTCATCTCTTTGAACCAAACTGGTTTTGTGAGTGGCAGAGATATTGCTGATAATATCCTCCTTGCATAGGAGCTAATTTTTCAGTTGGATAGGAAGTTAGAGGTTGTAACTTGGCCTTGAAATTGGACATGGAAAAGGCTTATGATAGATTGGAGTGGTCTTTCTTGTGTAAGGCTTTAAAGGCTTTTGGTTTCTCCCAAGAATGGATTAACTTGATCTTAAGATGCATTTCCAGATGCTGGTTCTCCATCTTAATTAATGGTAATCTAGCTGGTTTCTTTCCCTTGGGATCCATTTTCACCTGATCTTTTCATCCTTGCTCCTGAAATTCTGTCCAGAAACGTAAATAAACTCTTTGTGGATAAACCTGTCTGTAAGTACAACTATGGGGGTTCCATGTTGATCTCTCATCTCGCCTTTGTTGACGACCTTTTAATCCTTTGCAATGAATCTAAAAGATCTATCCATGCCATAACACGCTGCTCAAGAAGTATGAAAAGAGCTCAGGGCAATTCAGTAATAAGAGTAAAAGTGCTTTTTTTCCCTTCTCACTGGATGAATGGCAGAGCTAAACAAGAACTTCTTCATATTCTGGGATTCAAGGTTGGTAAACTCCCTATCCTCTACCTCACAACGCCCCTTTACAAAGGTAGAAAGAAAATTTTCTTGTTTAATGGCATCATTGAGAAAATAAAAGGTCGTATCAACGGGTGGAAAAAGAAAGTTCTTTCTTGTGGTGGCAGGCTCACTTTACTTCAAAGTGTAATCTCTGCCTCTCCTATTTTCCTTCTTCAAGTTTTGCAAGCCGCTTTGCAATTATTGGTAAGATTGAAAACCTGATGGCTAAGTTTTTCTGGGAGGACTCCGCTAATAATTGCAGGACACACTGGACTAGGTGGAAAAAAATCACCAAACCTGTTGAGGAAGAGAGAATTGGTATCAGGGACCTCTCGAATATCATCTCGAGCTTTTTTGCTAAACTTTGGTGGAAATTTAGGGAAAATTCCTCTCTTTGGGCAAAAATAATGCAAGAAAAATACTGTAAAGGAGAGTACCCTTTGCTTGTTGAGGTTAAGAAAAGCCATTCCCCAATTTGGAAAAGGATGAAGTTGGGGGCTTCCTTCTCTTAAAAATTCATAGCTTGGAAAATTGGAATAGGTGAAAATTCTTTCTAGTTGGACAGATGGTTTGGGGAGAAACCATTATACTTTAGATGCCAGCCCCTTGTTATCCTAAACAGCCCCAGAGCTAAAGTTAAAGATTTTAGCAAAATTGGGGTATGGGATAAACCAAAGTTGGACATGATGATTTCGGCTGCCATCAGGGAGGAGATTTGTCAAATTCAGATCACTAATGGTAGGGATGAGATGTGTTGGACTTTATCTGGGGATGGGAAATTCAGCACTAAGACCATGTGGAATAAGATCAGAAACAAGCACACTAGAAGTATTTGGAATATTATTTGGAACAGATTAGTGCCAACAAAAATTATTATTTTTTGCTGGAGATTATGGCAAAATTGGGTGGCTGTTGATTCTGTTTTTGGAGGTAGATTTGCTATCTCTCTTGTCTCTAAGTGCCATTTCTGCCCTGCCCTTGAAACTTTGGAACATTGCTTCTTGAAGTGTGGATTGGCTCATTCTGTCTGGAATCATTTTAGTACCATTTGTGAAGTGAAACAGGCTCAATGTCTCTCTGTCAAACAAATGATCATGTGCTGGTTTTCAACCCACCAAAATTCAAAACCGCGGCAACTCTGCACTGTGGTCCCCCTTTTGGTTTTATGTTTCCTTTGGTGGGCTAGAAACAAGGCCAAACATGAAGACCATTTTGTTACTTCTAAGGAGATTATTAATAGAATTGAATGGTCCATTGAGTTGTTTCACAAAGCCAGTTTAGTGAAGGAGGATTTTTGGCATAATACCAGAATTAAGGGGTATTTTCTGCCTAATCAGCTTTGGGTAAGGAAAAAAGTTCAAATTGTCAAATGGATTAAACCGAGCATGGGACATAAAAAACTTAATGTGGCTACGGCCTGGGATGATGCTCTGAGGGAGATTGTTGCTTGTGGGGGGAGTGATAAGAGATTGGAAAGGTGAAGCCTTAAAGGCCTTCCATTTTACCATGAAAAATACTTCAAATATGGAAGCAGTGAGATATGTTCTTTTTGGGCTGGACATTTGTAAAGAAGGCAATATTGAGATCAGTATTGTGGAAATAAACAACAGCAAGGCCCTTGACCTTGTTAATGGAAAAAGGAAAAGTCCCTGGAACTTGAGGCACGAGATTGACAGAATTGAACAATACAAAACATACCTGGGTTTGTAGTTCAAACTTATCTACAAACAGGGAAACTCAGTGGCAGACGGGTTGGCTAAACATGGGTTCAATTTCAACCCTCGAAGGTGTACTCATATGGTGACCTTAAAGGTAACCTTGTTGGGCTCCTAAAGCTCGATACAATTGGCGTCCCCTCCACCAGATCCCTGCCTCGAAATTATATTGGGACAGAAAATAAATTTCCTTACCTTTCACATTTTAACCATGCCGATGATTAACCTCCTTTTTTATGTTGATCCATAAGGCCAGAAATTTTCCTCTTGAGAGAAAATCACGCATACTCTTGGATGAGTTTCAAAATCACTTTCATTCTTTTGTGGGTAAAATTATTCATTTCAATTGTCTTGGCTACGCGTTGGTTTCTGTTTTTTTTGCAGGTACTGGTAGCTGGACCCGGGTTGGGGTCACTTACCCTTGGGTATAAATTATCTCAATTGTTCCAGGGCCATTTCAGATGTATCCATCGGCCTACTACACTCAAATGGTAGCAAATTCTGAATATGGTTAACTCGAAAGCGGCCAAGATTCAGGAGGCGCCTGATGCTTTGGTGTTAGAATATAGCACTAAACCTTCCATCAAGAACAGTTCTCACCCCCTTTTTGTTTCTTTGAAGACCTTTTTTGGACTATCTATTGTGTTTTCTCAGGCTATTGTTGTCCTTATTGAGGGTGAAATCCTTTGGCAGCAGTGTATTCTTTTGTTTTTTTGCTATGATTCTACATGTGCAGGTTTCTTCTTCGATACTATCAAGAAGCACTATCAAGAGACCCTCCTTACTATGTTCCTCAACACCCAGTTCCTCTCCATGTTGTGTTTCCCAGACCCTCCACACTCTCTTTTACAACGGAAGTTGCGGAGGTGTGAGACAGAAACTTTGGCAGCAGCCTTGCAATGCAAATGTTTCCTCCAAAAAGATATGACCACATGCTTCTCACTGGAGGATGGAAAGTCCTCTATGCAGATTGGAAAGCCTTTGAGACAAGTAGTTGGATTAGTTCGCAAGCTTCTCATGAGATCTCACTCAAGGCTCCAAATCGAAAACTCCTGCAAAAAGGAAAACTCATTTATTTTTGGTCCAATGCTAGACACAAAAATAAGGATGAAAACCAAAGAAAGTGCACAAGAGTGGTTGTTCCCATATTGGGGGAGTTGGCTTTTCTGATTTGTTTTGGTGGCTGCAGTTCCAGGTTGAAGATGTGGATGGTGCTGATGGACAAGTGTGGGAAGCAACGGCAGGTGGGGGTTTCTTGTTGGCGATTCTGGATGGTTATCGATCCCTGCATGTGTGGATTGTTTTGGCTATTGCCCTTGCGTTTTGTTCTTTGCTCCTCCTCGTTAGTTAGTTTTAGTTTGTATAGATAGGTGCTTTGATCCTTTCCGGTCTTTTGTATTGGGAGATATCCCCCATGTGGATATCCTTTTGTCGATTAATCAAATGTTTTGTTAAAAAAAATGCAGGATTAACAATGAAATGAGTACAACTATTTAAATTGTGTATATTAGAATTCTATGAATGCCTTGAATATTATGCCTAGAAATTTGATTAAGTCATTTTCCTCTTGAAGTTTGATGTTTAGATATTTTTAAGTAGTTAATTAACTAAGGACAGACATGGAAACAAAAAATTAAATACAAGTCTGATATATCAACTAGACTATTTCTTGAAATGGACAAAAATAGAATACTAAACTATATTTTGTTAGACAGGGAGAGTACCATACTAAAGCAGCTAAGCTTGAGTGGGTCCCACGTGCAATTTTCCACCCAAACTTGTTATATTATTTGTTTTGGGTATGTTTGGTATCATTTATAAATCAATGGGTATGTTTGGTATCATTTATAAATCAATTGATTTATAATATATTTTGAATTTTAAATTTTTGGGACATGTGACTTAATTTGGTTGGTTAAATTTTTTTGAAATTAAAGTGAAAAGTTGTTATGTGATGTGATGAGTTTGGGAGATGTCAATTGTAGAGTTTGATAAGTGTCTCCAAAATTTAAAATTCAAAATATATCATAAATCACTGATTCAAAAACGAACTAAATGGAAAATTTAGCCTTGGGTGCAAATGTTAAAAACTTTGGCCATTTTTCCAAATCCAATCTCAAAAAAGGACCTTTCTTCCCATTTCCTCAATTTAATTCTGTGGGTGGAAAAACTTTTGAATTTCGGGGCTTTCAAGTTAAAGAAACACAAAATAAGAAGGAAATGAACACTGGGTTTTTCAATACGTTAATTCTTTGCCTCTCAACATTTTATAATAAGATTTCTTAGAGAGTGATGAGCAGCCGAAGAGAACAAGTACATTGCAGAATTCAAACTGCTAAATTTGTGCATGGAAGAGCGACTTGATTGTAATTACAATTTGGTTACAGTTGGTAACACTAATAACGGCTGGAGAAAATTCAACTTTTTCCAAAATTTAAAAATAAAATGTTCTTATATTGTTAAGAACATAAAATATGATTTTCTTAAATAGCATAAAATTGGAAAACAGTGATTCATCTAAGAGGTGCAATCATCTCCCTATAAAGCCCCATTTTGTTTTAGGGCATACACAAATTGGGGTGACTCAAGATTCGAAAGCGTTTGCCTTCAGCCCATATTATATAAAATTCTAGAATCATCATAAAGTTTTCTATCCTTTAAAACTCTTCTCATCCTCGAGACGTGACAACTACCTTAGACTGAGAAAAAGATAGTAACAGGCGAAAGCCAAAGAAAGAGGCACCTTTACAGCATCATCATAAAGTTTTTTATCCTTTAAAACTCTTCTCATCCTCCAGATGTGACAATTACCTTAGACTGAGAAAAAGATAGTAATAGGCGAAAACCAAAGAAAGAGGCACATTTATAGGAATCATAACTTACCAAAATATTGAACTCAATTTCCCAAAAATATAATCTATATATATATATATATTAAATGACAGTTTGTCTAGCGTATTGCAATTTTATCTGGCGTAATTAGAAAATTTTTCCCGCCTAAAACTCTATATGGCACAATTGCTTATAATGCTATAGCACACAAGCTGTCACTTTTAATTCAAAAAAATTATTACAAATGTAATAATAAAATAATGAACTCGTGACCTGCATATTAAGAATAACATGCTTTCAAACCGTTATATCAACTCATTTATTTGTTTCTAATTTTCATTTTTATATTACTATTCTAGCGTATTTTCACTCAAAGAAAATATTATTATTAACCACATATATACTTAAAGGCTAATTATATGGACACAATTTTTTTTATTAATCTCACCAATTTTTCAAATATACTAAAATGATCAAAATTAAGTCATTTTATCTGTAGCGTCTCTAAATTCATAAACCTATGAAACTAGATTTATGGAAAAAATAAATAATCAATTTAAGTAATGTTATAATTTCATACATAAAGTAAAATTGACAAAATGCATTCCCCGATCCAGTTGGATTCCTAAATAAACATGAACGTAAATATTTTTCTTTCTCTTTTATTTGAATGTTAAGTAAATTCCTCTAACATTGATTAGCCCGATTGAGAAAAAGAAAATGACTTTGTATTACTATCTTCAAGTTTATCTTCTCTATATTCAAAAATTCCTAGAAAAATTACGCTTTGTTTTTGGCCTATAGTTACGAAATGAATAAATTATAGTATATAAAATTTTTATTCTTTAAAGAAAAACAATCGTAATTATTAACATTTATAGCGGGAAATATTAAGAAAAAAATACAATTATAATTTTCAACTAATATAAACTAATGATATATATATATGTTTAATTAATTAAATATTCAATTTAATTAAGACAATTCATAAAAAATAAATGTTTTAAAAAAAATTTATTATCCGATGAACATGGGTTATCAAGTAAGTTCTTCATTCATATTTATTTCTATTGTTTTATTATTATTTGATGAACATGTATTATCAATTAAGTTTCTTATTCATATTAATTAATTTTCATTGTTTTCTCAAATATAAACTACAAATTTGTTGCTTAAAAAATTATAAACTACAAATATTTTAATGATATCGACACTTATCCATCATTGCATAATCAAATTTATCTATAATTTAAACAATTAAATGATGATAAATATATGTTAGTTATTAAATTAAATAGTTAATCTTATTTTAAAAAATTGGATAGATAACGTAAAAGAGAATTAAAATTATAAATTCAAAAAATTAAGAATACCACACGATTAGTGCAATAAGAAATAAAATATCAAGAAACACTTATTAATAGATTTTTTAGTAGGAAAACTGCTGTACAAAAATACCGTAAACTAATTTGTTTATATATATGCTACCTTTTTTAAAGATTGTATTTGTTATTTACTAGGCTAAAATAGCAATGTGATATTATATATGAGTATTTGTATAAAATAAAACGAAGTATCACCCAATAAAAAAATATATGTAAGGAAATGAGGTATTATTCGGTTAAAATGGTATGTAAGGAGGGTATTTTCTTATAGGTATGAAATTTTTTATGTGAACGGGTATCGAGTGAATATGAGTATATACATAATCATATGTATTACTAGAATATTAACTAATAATATTAAATAAGTTAGATGAATTAAACGTAAAATATAATAAAATATTAATCGAGTTCATAAACGAGTAACTATTAGTATATTATTAATAAAACTTTAATTTAACGTTTCAAATACCAACTCAAAACTATATATTTACTAATGTCGTTATACAAATCTAATGGCACATATTTGCTTATTATTATATTGTTCATTATTATTGAATTTGCTTAGAATTAGTCTTCTCATGCACTGCTCGGTGAGATGCTAGAGTTATAGTTACTATAGTTGATTGTAATTCGATCATTTGATTGCTAATTATTACAACTTTATATAAGTTAGACCTTTGAACTTGAATGATGTGTTTGGAGGGGACTCAAAATTATAGACTCAGTTATGCAACCAAATTTATACTTAATACTTAAATATTTTATTGTAAATATCTAGTGGTGATGTGTGATTCACATATCAATTCATAATTCTGGATAATGCAACTGGTATATTGTACTTTATTTATGATATGATGTTTAGAAAACAAACTTACATGTCGATTTTGACACAAATGTATACTATAACTCTAACGATTGTCATTATAAAATCATATTACTTTTTAAAGAATTATATTTGTTATTTGCTAGACAAAAATAACAATGTGATATTACGATACCTACACAAAATAAAACAAAGCATCACCTAGTTAAAATGGCACGTGGAGAAATGACGTATTATTCGAATAAAAGGGGTATGTCTAAGGTACTTTCTTATATGGGCTGAAAATTTTTAATTGAATGGGTATCGAGCGAATACGGGTATGTATATGACTAATACATATTACTAGACTGTTAACTAATAATATTAAGTTAAATAATTTAAAAATAAAATATAGTAAATCATTAATCGAGTACATAAAAGGGTAACTATTAATGAAACATTATTTTATCGCGTTAAATACTAAATCAAAATTGTATATCTATTGATTTTGTTATACAAATCCGATGGCACATACCTATGCAATGCAAGGGTGAGACTTCTTTCGATTCCATCATTGACAATGACAGTGGTGTTATATGATTTTTTTTGTATCTTGGTATCCCGTCTTTTAAGAGACTTCATTTGTTATATTTAGTGATAGTTGTACGCTATTTTTATTTTCAGATTTCCATCTAAAGTAGGTACAGGTATAATATAAAATATGATATTATTTTCTTTTACAATACTAAAATGCAATCATGCATAAATACATACATGAATAAAATGGGTTGTGACATGTGAATATTTTTTGAGTTTTCTATATGAGCTTAATCCAATTGACTACATTATCTTTCAATATTCTTGCTGACTCTCTTCACAACCCGAATTTTGAATTCAAAATTTATTGTCAAGGTAAATTATATAAATCTCTTTTATCAATTATTCAAGATACATTTTTGTTTCTGTTGTCATTAAAGAAAAAAATATAAATTATTACAATAGTAATTGTATCAAATGTTACTGAATTTTACTTTACTTACAAATGGATAAATGATATTTAACTATCAATAATTAGATCAATAACTTTAATTTAATAAGAATTAGTTCTCTCCACTTTAATTATCAACAATTATATCACTAGAGTTATACGTAATTACAAAAATGTCACTTTGTTAACACTGTGTTATTACCCTATCATCATGAAATTATAGTATCAAAAAATAAGAAAATGATTACTCTAAATGACACATTTTGCTGAAGAAGAAAAGTAGAATAATAATTTTAGAGTTCACAAAGCATTTAACGTCTATCTTGACGTATAATTTTAAATAAATTTTAACGAGATCGGAAGAG
>CAVNYN010222910.1:0-14341 GCA_963692815.1 Nyctanthes arbor-tristis
AATGCTGCACCTCCATATTAATTTACCAATTAGTTCACATGTTTACAATTTTAACCTTGAAATATCTAAATATCAAATTATTTAAATGCTTTAATTAGCAATTTTACCTTTTATATTAATACACAGCTGGTGAACTAATTAGTAAATCAACCTGGAAGTTTATTATTATTCTAATTTTTAGAAAGGACTCTTATTTCTCCCAATTTTAACCACATAATTTGCGCAAGTGAACCTATCGTTTAGCGTTAATGCCGGAATAGACCTTATAGTTTCTAACTTGGCGATTTCGATCTTAACATATCAATATTCTTTGCAAAAAGGACTTTATCATCCAACTTTGTAATGTTTGGCAACTGCCACAGATTATAATCTGGATTATAATCTGCCACGTGGCATCATTTTATTGGTTTCACTTTTTTCAAAAAGTTAAAAAGTAAAAGTCAAGTCCAATTGTTTACTTTTTACAAAAACAATCAATAAAATGATGACACGTCACATATTATAATTCAGATTATAATCACATGCATTTGCCAAAAACTTTGTTTATTATTGAAGTAATATTTTTACCCTTAATCTCAATTAAAATATAAAGATAAATATTTATATTTTTTGTAGGATTCCAACGAGAGATGACCTAATAGAAAACTTCTTATTATTGATCGGAGCTTCCACTAGAGATTCCAACAAACATTTAATTAACTGAAAAACCGAAAAAGTCCGATTTATTTTTTGTGTGTTAGGAATTGAAGTTCCATCCCAAGAGATTAACCTGTCAGGTGGAGTAGTTCAATTTCTTATAAACTCATCACTTCTCCTATGTTTAACCAATTTGAGATTCGTTCGCACTTTTTTCCTAATAATCCCTACTCGAATGAAGAATCACATGATTTTAGCCCCTCTTCAACAATAGTCCATCCAACTTTCTTTTCTCTTTTAAGGCCCAAACCATCCACTTCAGGCGCCACCGCCTTACATGAACACAAACATCTTTTCCAAGACCCAACCCACTACGTCCGTCACCGCCTTACATGGACACAATCGCCTTAAGAGCCGCCTATAGATTTTTCGGACTATCACAATACAGCTTTGAGGCCCTCCTCCTCCGTTCGCAACGTCTGGGATCTTTCACGCACACCCATATGGTTAAGTCTGGGCTTAGCTCTGATAGACTGATACCACTGTTAAGAATTGAGGTTCCATCTCAAAAGATTAACTTGTCAGGTGGAGTAGCCCAATTCCTTATAAACCAATCACTTTTCCCATGTTTAATCAATGTGGGATTCGTTCGCACTTTTTTCCCAATATTGCAATGGTGGAGAGGTAATACTATGATTACAATTGAATTTGGCAGATAAAATATAAATTTTTATCTTTATATTTTACTTGAAATTAAGAGTAAATACCTTAAAAAGAATTATAATGTAGGGAAAAAATAAAATAAAGGTAAAAAGGCCATTTTAACAACAGAAATTCATAAATTTGGCCAATAAGATCCTATTGCAAGGAATATTGATATGTTAAGGTTGAAATTGTCAAGTTAGAAACTATAAAGTTCATTTCCACACTGAAAGTTCTATTTGAGCAAATTACCCAATTTTAACATGTTCTTCGTTTCTCTTGTTCAGCCATATATCCTCAAATAAATTTATTTCGGCAAAGAGAGAGAAAAAAAAATGTGATAGAGAGAACATATTTATTGCCTAGTCATCCAAATAAATATTTACTGAGTTATCTTTAAATTAAACTCATAGTTAAATTAGCATAATATAACATCTATCAATGCTAATTAACACGTGAATAAATATTTTTATTTTAAAATTTTTAACGTTATCACTTATCAGCCTATCAGATGTAACCTTTGTTTTCAACAGACCCTTCATCTTGATTTGATTTCCCATGCCTATTTTGTCCAAAAGGTTAAAGTGCCCCATTTGGAAATATTTTACAATATCTTCTTTGAGGCATTCATGTTATCTTTTTATTTATTTAATTAATTTATGTCATTTTCTATACTCTATGTGTAACACATAAATCAAGTTCTAGGCGATCTAGCGAACAAATTTCAACAAACTGCCATTATAGTAAATTTTGAATGTAATATTTATAATGGAAGAGCATATTTTTCTATAATGTTTTAGCTTATCATTTTTGATGATTTAAATTGACGTCACTGTCAAATTATAGATTAACTTTAAAATCGAAGATAAAACTAAAAAATCACTTGAGTTGTATATTAACAAACATGATGATGAAGGAAAATGGAAGGCGGTAAATCAAAGTTATATTCTTCCATCCCTAGATTGCTTGGTGTGTGATAGTTCGCTCTTTGCTACTTTTTCCCCCTTAATTAATTTCTTGATATGCATGAAATAAACATGCAGTCAAAGTTCAAGTAGTTTCTAGCAAACTAGTGCATGAAGCTACCATATTTCCTTTTTCTTTTTCCCTTTTTCCCTTCTAAAATTAAGGACCACAAAGACACGAACTAAAGGGTTTGCTCAAATGTGTTATATAAAGGCACTTCCTTACCCATATATTTGATCTGAATTTATCAATATATTCCTACCTCTACTATTCCAACTTTGTACTAAAAAATTTAGGACCAATCTCTTGATCAAGACTCATGTTCATTACCGTATCAAGGGCAAATGTGTCTACATTGCTACAAAGGACTTAAATAAAACATTTGCGTAACTAGATTCAAAATTTAACTGTGATACTACTTATACAATTTTAAAATGTAAACAAAACAATTAAATTCATTATAACCGCATCTTCCTAGCTCATGTCTATTAAATGCAAGTACTTATTTGAGCAACCTCGATATTTTTCAAGTCCAAATTAATTTAAAAAATAAAATTTACAACACTATCATTAATTACTTTTATTTTAACCTCAAAAAGAAAAAAATACGGATACTAATATTTTTCCAAGTCCAGAGAAGGGGGGGGGGGAATAAAATAAAAGTAAATGAAACGGACAAATGGGCGGTCAATAAAAAATGAAATATCTTATGTAATTGGAGGTTTGGTGAGGTGAGGAGTCGACGGTCGAAAATTAAGCTCAGAAGAAATATTAAATAATAATCAGAGATAGAAAATGAAAGCTGTAAAGGCAAGTTGATCAATGTTGCAATCAAACTCAATTTGGCTGCTGCTGTATGATGTTGACCCACGATGACAATTAATCTGCGGTCTCAAATTTGTTAGGATGACACCTTCTAAAACACTCTTGTTTTGTGTAATTTTCATAAATTTATAAAACTATATATTCCCACACAAAATTAGCCACTTTTTAGCTTGTGCAAATATGGTGGTTTTTAAGTGTAAAATATTGATTAACGTTCTTTTCAATCAGAATTGTAGATATATTTTAAATAAAATCATCCCCAAATTGTTGTCGCCATTTGCCTCACGCACCACCAAACTCTAGCCACCAGTATTGTTGGCGATAACCGTGGTCACCACAAGCGTTGCAAAATTCTAATGCTGCCCGATAGATGTAGCATCTCTCCGATGAAGCCAGTGCAAAATTGCACTGTTGATAGGGTATGGGTGAGAAGAGTAAAAATTATTATGATCTAATTAAATGAAGTGTGCAGTTGGCAATTTATCCTTTAAAAAAGAATGATTGTTTTTTGTAAATCTTATCAAAGAAGTGGACATTTGCAACAATTTCCTCTCAATGTTTTAAGATGTAAATTATGCCCTAAAAACAATAAGTAGTATTTGATTTTCAAAACAACTCAAAACACTGTCTACGGCCATCAATGTTGGCCTGCAGGATCACAATTCTCTTAAGTTGGCTGCTAGGTTGATGTTGACCATAGCGGCCTATGATTATAATCAATTTACGGTCTCAATTTTATGGGAAGATAGCTTTCTTAATGCTCCTACCACATAGTCTTTTCAAGTATTTTCTTTCAAATCTTTATTCATTTCATTGAGGTTTTGAACATTGAAGCTATCAAGCCAAGCACGATTTGCCACCCATTCGGGGTTCAATTATTATAAGGTGAGGACTATAGCCATATTGTGAGTTTAGTGATAGGTAATGATTTCATTATTAAGAAATTGTCTAGTCGAGATTAAACAAGATTTCTCTTTAAAGTGAAAATATTTTGAGATTTACTTTGTCAATAGAATATTCTTGAATTATTCCTACCCAGCAATACTATTTGTACATACTTCTTGAATCCATCCCTGACGTTGGAATGTTTCCTTCAAGTTATGAAGGAACTAATGAGGGTATTATGGCAATATTATCAAAAGTGATCAAATATCCCCCGGCTCTTCTAAAAAAAAAAAAACTTGGTACTTCTAGTCAATCAATAACTCACACGTAGGGGGTGGAAAAGAAGAAGAAGAAGAAGAAGAAGAAGAAGAAGAAAAACCAACTCACAGATAGAATCTATTATATTTTTATAACATGTTGGAAACCTTGAACTCATATATGAGTTCTTGATTGATCTTAAGTTTGAGGTATGTTATTTTTAGAGTATTGGAATTTTTTTCTAAAAAATGGTAGGTAATTCGATCATTATCTCTTATCCTCCACCATCCCCTCCCTTGAAAGTAATGGTCTGCTTGTTAACTCATTATAAGATGGAATAATCACTTCTAAAAATAAATATCCTAGATTCAATATAGTTCGTTTCATATACACTATCCTTGTAATGTGAACCTACAAAACATTATCCTTGTAATCAATGATGATTAGAAAGTCATGTAATTTTAAAAGTATACTATCTAGTGTATCACTGCTAGTTCCTTTTTAAACGACAAGAAGTTATATTTTTAAATTTAATTATTATAAATTGTTGTGAAAAAATAATTTTTTTGAAAGAATTTATAGTTGAAAACTAAGAAAAGATTATGAATTTACATGTGTGGCTATTTTAATGAGTAACAATAAAAGTATAGTTAAAAATGAATTTAGATGAGAATTACTTTTTTAGAATCTCGAAATATAAAATTTGGATTTGTCTAGGTTCCCAAAAAAAAAACAAAAAGAAATTGTAAATGTAATTGTCTTTGTCTGTTTCTTTTGGGGTTACGGTTTGGTGAAATGGTGGGGTTAGGGTGGCCAGTCTTGTTGCGCCATACATTATTAATCACTTTATACCGTCAAACTTTTGGCAACTCGAACTCCATAATTTCGGTTTCCAAATCTATTTGTCGTTCAATGTACCACTTAATTGGAAAATTTCAAACACCAGATACAGTATTAGATCGTAATGTGACATATCGATAGCACAATATCACCTAGCTTAAATTACATCAACAATTAGTGACACGTTATATCATCTGTATAGTGTCGTACACTGGTGTTTGAAAATCTTGTGTATACTATTATTAGTTTTGATTAAAAATGTTTTAACACATACGGCTATCCTTTATATATGACACCAATATCTCGTGCGATTGTTTATATGAATGCCATGTGGTTGTATATGTCTATATGTCTTACATAGTGCATACATATAATCACATGAGATAATGAGTGACATAGTGAACCATATAGGTGTTAAAAATTATTATAAGTTTAATACAGTATTAACTTTGGTAAGTAATGTTATACTGTTAAAGTAAATAGTCATGAATCGGCTTTCGAAATTCAATATTATTATGTTTATTAAGACAGGAGATTTCGTGTTATTCGAAGTAACACAAATTATCAATATCTAGATCTGGTTATTGTTACATTTTCACCCTGAGATTCCATCGCTTGATTTGTTCTTAGAACTTAAGAGATAGAGGTTCATTTGACTACTCCAAATTTGAAATCTGTTTGCTCTTTTGAGTTTAATGAGGCATGGCTATGCCTAGTCGTTGAATTCTATCTCAACGATTAACAAATTCATAATACATAAGAGTAGTAAAAATTATGAAAAGTGAAAACCATAATTTTAAGATGTCACTTAATGTGCATGAATGAGACAAATGGGTTGTTTTATCGATATTTCAATCCTTACCTTAAAAGTTTAAATTGTTGGGCAAGCGAACTTCGATGACGTCTCAAATTTATGGGTTGTCAAACCCCTTATTTTTTTAAATCTAATTTCGAGTATAATGTTGTGTTAGAAACAATATTTTAAGTGACATATTTTGCTCCAAACAACTTATTTATACACAACTAATATATCATCAACTAAAACAATGAAATTAGAAAATAACAGCGTTCCATATATACCCTTTTTCCTTGGCAAATAACAATCATATTACCAATATATGTAGAAAAGATATTCTTTTAACAACGTCTTTTTGTATACCGTCAAAAACAGAAAACACTTACTAAAAAATCTATATAAAAGGCTCGAGACTCTCATTTTTTTGCGAATTATTCACCAAACACTTAAAAACACGATTTGCGTTTAACAACTATTTTGGATTGTTTTTGTGATAGAATTTCACATGATATGTTATCCCTTGAGTGACGTGTCGTTTAGTTATCATTTCCCAATTCCCATTATGCCCTTTTTGAGTTAATCAATTGCTACCGTTGGTTAGGTCTTCGAATAAAATGATCACATTTACTTTTGAAGGTTTGGTCATTTATATACATGATAAAAACGTGGGGAAATTTCGAGAACATATCCAATGATTAAAAAATGGTGTCACTTAGCTTAAAATGGATAGTGTTGATAAAAGTGGCTTCGCAATATAATGCATAACATCCACCACAATGTCCAACTCACATGACATTGGTAATAGATATTTTTGAGACGTCTGGATGGATGAAGCGAACGTTGGTGGATTCAACAAGTTAGTTTGTGCAGGTCAATTTTTTTTTTTTTTTTAAGTTGTGTATGGAAAAAAAAAAGTGTATATACCTTATGTTGAAATAATTTTTTTTTATTATTATTATTTGTTTGGGTAAAAATATCCATTAAATCTCACTTTCAAAAAAAGGAAAAAGAAAAAAGAAAAAAATCCTTAAATCCACCCCTGAAATTGAATTACCATAAAACCATTGGATGAGTTTAGTGTTCTTTACTAGAGATACTAACGGATATAGAGTTGGAAAATAGATTGGAACACACGTGGCATTAAGATAAATGGACTCCCTATATAAGTGGCATTTATCCAAAAGTATAGACAAGTTTTATTTGTTTTCTTCAATTTGTTTATTCACAACTCATTTTTTCTCTAATTTGTAAAATTGAAAGAGAAAGAAATATTGACATAAATTTTACATAAAACTTTTATAAAATCATTGATGGTTCCATTATAAAACGATCTTGATAACATGGAAAAATAAGATGAAGGCATGTAGACATAAGAAAACAGATAAATTTAGCTATCTATTCTTTAGAATTAATGACACGTATACATATAGTCCATTTATTTATCTTAAAGTTATGTATGTTCCAATATTATTATGTGCCAACCCAATATCCTTTTTATTATTATTATTATTATCATCATCATCATCAATAAGGAACATTGGATCTGCCTATGAACGCAAGTGATAAAAACGGGAGGAATATGAACAAGGGTTCATTGCTTTATAGATATTTGCTTAATAATAATTTGGTTTCTAAATTTATTTATCGTTCAATGTATTACTTAATTGGAAATTTCAAACACCGGATACGAGCGTCCCATTCACCCGTCATCTAGTACTAAATAGTGATGTAACATACTAGCAGTACGTCATCACCTCTCTTAAATTACACTAACAACTAGTAGCACGTCATATCATCTGTCTGGTGTTTGAAAATCTTTTGTATACTACTCTTATTGAGATTTAACATGTTTTAACAGGTACGACTATCGTTTATATATGGCACCAATATCTCATGCGGTTGTGTATATGCATGTCACGTGTTTGCATATGTCTCTGTGTCTTGCATTTATATATATAGCCACATAGGAACCATACATGGGTATTAAAATTTATTGTAATTTTAATACAACATTGACTTTGTTAAGTAATGCTGTACCCTCAAAATAGTCATGAATCAACTATCGAAGTTCAATAAGACAGGATATTCCGTGCTATTCGAAGTAACACAGGCCATTAATATCTAGATCTAGTCTAGCCATAAATTGCTACATTTTTACTATGAGATTCCATATATGCCCTTAAAACTTAAAAGATATATAGTGGTTTATTTGAATAATCCAAATTTGAAATCTGTTTCCTCTATCGAGTTTAATGAGGCATGGCCATGCAGATGCGTAGATGTTGAGTTCCATCTTAGCGATCAACAAATTCGTAACATATAAGAGTAATAAAATACTTGAAAACTGTAGTTTTAAGATGTTACTCAATGTGCATGCATGAGACAATGGCTTGTTTAAAAAATTCAAGTCTTATTCTAAAAGTTTAAATTGTTGGTTAAGCGAACTTCAATGACATCTCAAATTTATGGGTTGTCAAACCCCTAATTTTTTTATCTAATTTTCTTAATTTTATTGTAGTATGTATCTTTATATGGGGGTTTATATTATTAATTTTCTTAGCGTTGTCCTTAAGTATAATATATATATTTATATATTTGCCCTGTTATAATGTAGATTTGTAATTTTTTCCATTTTTTTCCTCTTAACAATCATATTACCAATATATGTAGAATAGATATTCTTTTACTAATATCGTTTTGTGTACCGTCAAAAACAGAAAATACTTATAAAAAAATCTATATAAAAAGCTCGAGAGTATCCTCTTTTTGCTAATTATTCACCAAACACTTGAAAACGTGATTTGGGGTAAACAACTATTTTGTGTTGTTTTTGCGATAGATTTTCACATGATATGTTATCACTTGAGTGACGTGTCGTTTAGTTATCATTTCCCAATTCTCATTACCCGTTTGAGTTGACTAACTACCGTTGGTTAGATGTTCGCCTAAAATGATCACATATATTTTTGGAGGTTGGTCATTTATTTACACGACAAAAACGTGGAGAAATTTCGAGAACATATCTAATGATTGAAAAATGGTGTCTCACTTTGCTTAAAATCAACAGTCCCCAAAAGTTGCTTCGCAATGTATAACATTCTCCATAATGTCCAAAACGGGCGACATTGGTTAATAGATATTTTTGACACGTCTGGATAGATGAAGTGAGCGTAGGCGGATTCAACATGTTAGTTCGTGCCGGTCATAAATTTTTTTAAGTTTTGTGCATTGGAAAAAAAAAGTATATTTACCTTATGTCGAACTAATTTAATATTGAATTTCACTATTTGTAAGTAATTATTCACTTAATCGTTAAAAAATAGAATAAATTCACCATCGTATCTTTAAATTATTTTTTCCCAATTGCACAATACACAATGTAAGATTGTGAATTTACCCTCATTTTATAGAGAATTACCTGAATGATTACCTACAAATAATATTTTCCTTATTATTAGTACTAAAATTCTCACGAGATTTAAAAGTAATAATAATCTTAACAATTCTAGGGAGACATATTTATCTGACATGAAAAAGTAACATGTTTAGTTGTCAATCATATATTGGATGATTGCTGCCTTCAAATTCACCACTTGTATAAAAGTAATTAATTTGTATTTGCCAACTAATAAATATCAGTTATAAATAACAGATAAACATGTCTACTTAGAATTACTCTAATAATAAATGTTAATGAATTTTTATACAAAAATTTAATAAATTATCAAGATCGGAAGTTGTGTCATATGTTAGCATTATGAGACATAAATTTTTATAACCATTCTATCTATTTTGATTTATTTGTCGGTAACACTTTTTGTACCAGTTAATTCTTTTTTTTTAATACATTGGATATAGGGGAAGGGAGAGGAACCAATATCAATTATTCATGTCAGATAAACATGTCTCCATATAATTCTCTAATAACAAATGTCATTGAATTTTTATACAAAAATTTCATATAAATTATTAATACAGCTAGTTGAGTCATATTAATATCATTATATTTAAATTTATTCGTCGGTAACACTTTTTGCACTTGTTAATTCTTTTTTTGATACAGTAGGTATAGGGGAGGGGATGGGCATGTGTGTTCTAACCCAAGACCTCCTGTCTAGAATATGAAAAACCTAACCAATGTAGCATTTGTTTCAATTATAGAAGTAGATAATTATGCGTATTTAAATAAAAATTAATTGAGACGATTTAATAAAAGTAAAATGTTTAAAAATTATTGAACAACTATTACTGTGCAACTGTATAAATATTCGGTCTATCTTTCAAATAAATAATCCAACTCCAAATACAGTAAGATCATATTTAAAATGACAAATTGAAATTTTCGTTCCATAGAAAATTATCAAAAAGTTTCAACTTATATTAATTTCAGAATCGGCAAATTGAAATACTATAATTTTAAAGAAATCAAATTTGATTATTGCACAACGATAGCCATATAAAAATTTATTCAAACATCATTAAAAATTAAAATTTACAATAGTGTTACAGATTTTTAGAAATTTATTCGTTTAGAGACATAGTATGCATGTGTTTTCCAATTATAAAGATTACTATTTGCTTTATTTGAAATAGAACTCCTAATTAATTTCGTGTTCGATTTGATAAGTGACAGATCCGTAATTTAAAATAGTTGGTTAAAGAAACTACCATTAATTGATGATTGATTATGGGTTAATAAAAGGAAAAATAAATATCATTTAATAAATTAGTGTAACAATTTCTCAAAAAAAAGATAAAAAATACAAAAGATAATTAAATAATGTCACTAGAAATCTTACAGAGCTTGAAATCTTACAGAGCTAGAACATGAGTGAGAAGAGCCACCTTCCTCTTACTATATATATATATATATATATATGTAGATTATTGTTATTATTATTATTTTAGTTTTTGTACAAAAATTCCTTAAATCCACCCCTGAAAGTGAATTACCATAAAACCATTGGATGAGTTTAGACTGTTTAGTGTTCATTACTAGAGATACACCAAAAGGGATATAGAGTTGGAAAATTTATTGGAACACACGTGGCGTTAAGATAAATGGACTCCCTATATATGTGGCATTAATCCTAAAGGATAGACAAGTTTATTTGGTTTCTTCAATTTGTTCCATTATAAAACCATCTCGATAACATGGAAAAATATGATGAAGGCATGTAGATATAAGAAAAAAAATAAATTTAGATATCTATTCTTTAGAATTAATGCCACGTACACATAGAGTCTATTTATTTATCTTAATGTTAGTATGTTCCAATATTATTATGAGCCAACCCAATATCCCTTTTATTATCTCTAACAAGGAACATCAGATCTACCTATGAACACAAGCGATTAAACCCGGAGGAATATATACAACTCAAAGATGAAAAACAAGATACTGTCAAATATATTGTGAAAGGAAATCGTATAAACAAAACAGCACAAGCCAATCGTGTGAATGGGATTGTTCACAAGGCAATCGTGTGAATGAAATTGTTCACGTGGATTGGTTACTTAATCTCAAAATTAGAAAGGGACATGCAGATGCCAATTCCACGCCAATCTTCTTATCTCCTCATCTTCTATTCTCTCCTCCAATCCCACCCATTCTCTACATAAAAACCTCTCTTTGATATAAACCATTTCAACCTCCACATTTTCATTTTTGTTTCCTACGTTCTTTGTCAATTACTAAAATACCCTAAAAGCATGTCCAATCATATAGGAAATCATCAAAATTTAGAATAAATTAAAGTACAATATGATCATCTACTCATTCACTTAAGAAGTAGTTAGACCAACCCCAGGTTGCATTGTTCCATGGCATATATAGTTTGGTATGGGAAGCACTTTACGTGGTTCAAATTCAATTTTTCTATAGAGTCAGATTGAGCTCTTCTATGGAGTCCCAGAACCAACAGAAAATAGCTAGCGATTGGGCTCCTATTTGGTTCTTGGACTCCATAAAAAACACTGAGTCAAATCTGTTTTATTCAATATAAAATACCTACTAGAATTTTAACGTAAAGCAACTAAAAAACTTGAAAATATTCAAATACCAACGGCATGAGATTTTTGGTATTTGAACATTCATATTAAAAACCGTGCAAGTTTTGTATAAAATAATTTGGTGGGGACATAACAGTAATACACCGCTTCAAAATATCCACCACTCTCAAACCTGAAGGGGAAAGGGGTCATTGTCCACTGCCCAAACACTGTAGAGGTCCACTCTTTACATAGACTTTTGGTTGATTTTTTGCCCACTAAACTTTAGGTGAAGAGTCCATTTATGTCCATACAAAATGTATAATTCCAAATCCAACTAGACTAGTGAAACAATCCAAGAGAAATCTATTTCAATCTTTTAAGCCATTCAAAATAATTATACAAGAGCCCACAAGAGGTCAACCTTTAATGAATATTATCTTATGTATGTGTTTTGTTCTTAAATGTTTTCGTTTTTAAATATAAGAAGATTCTTTCTACTCTAGTCTAGATCATATACACTAGTTATTTAGAGAGACAAAAATTATGGTTATCTATGGACCGCTATTTGTGCTTTTACTTGAAAATATAGGAATATGAATCCAAATTTCTTGGGCTTAGTTGCACGTTCAAGGTTTAATGGTTATGGGCGTTGTTGTGCCTCTACGTACGTGGGTAGCATGAATTCAATGCATCCGCTTTGGGAAATTGCAGTTGAGGTCATTAAACTTTTATGGTATTTACAATTAAATTAATAAAGTTTAATTTAGTTCAATCATGTTACTTTTTGGATATTATTAAGTAACTGCCCGAATGTCTGCCAAAACGAACAATTCATTAAGATGTCAACTTATAGCAATCATGCCCCATATAAGTTAGAGGAGATTGAATAATAATTGAACTTTAAAGTGTAAATAGGCCATCATTTTTTTGAGCCCGTGGGCAAGTACTTCAGTTAAAAAATCTAAACTCGAGGCACTTTTTATTCCACGAAAACATTAAACTTTATTAGAAAAAAAGACGGGGACGTCAAGCCTCTTACCTCAAATATCAAGCAATAGTCTAATGCGGACCATCCAAACACGACTCAAATTGAATGGCGGGTTGAAACTTCCGTAGCCGGTGTCGGGTTGAACTCTATGGATTTGGTGGGAATGATCTTTAACAAACTCAAAATGAATGGTTTTCAAAAAAAAAAAAAAAAAAAAAAAAAGAAGGAAAAAAAAAAAAAACTCAAAATGAATGGCGGGAAATCCACTTAACCAGATCCACTTCTTTCCCGCTAAAAGCACAAGTTTCGCCCCAACTTAGCCCCATTTCCCTTCTTTCCGTTTCTGCACAAACCGGCATTTCTGAGAAGTGAAAGATGCCGACCATCGCCGGAAGTTGCTCATCACTGGTCTTCAACCCAATGCCGGAAGTAGAAAACTATACACCGCAAAAACGCCACCAGAGATCGAATTCGGCTAGGAACAGGAACACTAAGATCGCTTCAACTCCAGTGCCAGTGCAGAATTCTCCATTGAAAAGGAAATCACCTTGCGGATGCGTTAGTGATAACTTGCAGGGAAGTGAGAAAACTTCCACGAAATCAAGCAAATCACCAGTGAAGAAGAGATTATCGGCCAGCTTTGTTGACGAAGATCTCAGTGGTAAGTTCACTAGCTTCATCAATAAATTAGGCGTTCAGAATTGTGTTTTGTCCATGTCTGCACGAGATCTGGATTCAGTGATTTTCTAGAAATGATGTCTTAAACTTTGATTTCTATTAACAGATATGAAACAATTGAATGTTGCTAAGGAGGCATTGCATGTATCTACTGCTCCGTTGTCTGTTTTGTGCCGAGAAGATGAGCAGAACAGGATTCTGCAGTTCTGCAAGAAATGTGTTGAGATAGAGAAAGCTGGGAGTTTATATGTTTGTGGGTGTCCGGGGACGGGAAAGTCATTGTCAATGGAAAGGGTAAAAGAGTCCCTAGTCGATTGGGCGAAGGAGGTAAGTGGTATTGCCCCAGAATAGATGATGCTGATTATTGATTTCCAAGTTTGTCGTTGCATTGCAATAGAATTTATCTATGCTAATGATGCAATGATCTGGACTTTCATTCTATCTCTAATGATTAAAAGGAAAGGCAAATTATAGCTATCTATATTCTAGTTTCTGTTCTTTGTTTTCATATTTGCAAATCCATGGTTAACTGCCATTGCTAGTTAGAACTGGAATGCCTTTCAATTATAAAGTAAAATTTAACTAGTGGGAAATATAATAGTGGTGTTATATTCTAGAAGTGGCTACGATATTAACAATATATTTGGTTTGAACTTTTTGTGCCTGTCAATTTTTTCTGGACTGAATTATTCCTTACACTTCTCAGTAAGTCATTTGTTGTCTGTCATTAACCTTTGCATCATGCAGTTTATTATACATATTGTTATCTTGTT
>CAVNYN010222911.1:0-14024 GCA_963692815.1 Nyctanthes arbor-tristis
CCCACCCCACCCAAACCCACCCCCACCCCCACCCCCCCAAAAAAAAAAGGCACGCACACACAGAGAGAAAGAGAAGAGGGGGGAGGGAGGGAGAGTCTTGTAGTATAGAAGAAGTTATTTTTGACCTAAAAAATAACACCCATTCCTGAAATATAATTATGAATTGGAGCACCGCTGCATTTGACATGGTATATCCAAGAATAACTAGAAAGAAATGAAGTGCACAGCATACCTGAGTGTAATTTGAAACAAGAACAATTCTATCATCAGTATTTCTGCGAAGTTGAGCAAGTAAACATGCCAAGACATGCATTTTCCCTGATAACTCAACCCAAACCCCATCACCACCTGTCCACGATCCAGCTCTAAAAATAGAAGAATGAATTTTGAAAAATTTAGGTAAACGTGAGATAAGAAGTAAACAAATTTCTGACGATTATGCACAGCTTACCTTCCAGAGAACATTTCTGATGGGAAAAACCGCACGCAGTCGTCAAATCCGGATACGCCAGGACTCCCACTTTTTATGGTATCATATATTAGCTTGAATTACATATATCTCACATCAGTAATGAATAATAGTTATAACTTACAAGATAGAAAAATTTAAAAGGTAGCCGTTATATATTCTTCCACAGAAATCCACAAGAGACTGCATGCAAAGCATGAAATTGAATTGCCACGAATCAGACACCGAATATGCTGAAATCAAATTAGCAAGCATAAGTTTCACTTCACAAAGATATCCTATCAAGAATCCAGGACATAGAGGACCTAAACTTTCCCAGGATATGGATTCGGCCAAAAGTCAAACACGTTATTTCTTTCTGATGGTATTTGTCATCCATAATTAGAAACTGAAACTTGTCTTTTTACCGGAAATTATGGACATGGTTAATCCAATCATGAATTTTACTATCATAACAAAGAATGCACTCAAGTTTAAAATACTGAACTTGACATATATGGAACCAAGGGTTCTCAGGTGGATTAAGCTTTATCTCATTATGATGCCAAAGGGTACAGATATGCCTACAATCACATGAAAATCATAATCTAATAGCCAAAATAAAAAGGCCATCTGATGTATGTAAATAGGTACGCCATCACCTTATCTAATAGGTGAATGGGAAACTAATAAATGAATTATCAAATTATCCCCATAAAACGGGTTGAGAATTTCCAAATCCGAGTAGAACAACAATTACAGCCCAAAACTGAAAATAGGTAACATTGTTCTATTAAAATATTGTTAAAGTGAATGACTTCTCCAAAAGCATAACAAAATGACCATAACAAATTAATAAAACTAAATTCCTCTAGAGTATCATACCTTTGGATGATTGCAGAGTTTCTTGAGTGCTGTTATGTAAGCTAAAATTTTTGATTGCTTTGCTTCTTCAGCAATTGCCCGTTTAACCTGTACTTAAGAGTCATGGAAGAATTCGAAGTGAGTTGCTATGTGCTCTCATCGCCCAAAAAAAAAAAAAAAAATCAGAAGCTCATGGAAACTGCATAGAAGTCAGGCAAAAAAAAGAAAAATCTACATTTTTTGAATGTATGAAATGGCAGTACAGCTCTGATTGAAGAGATGTCAATTTGCAGCATACAACTTCCACTATCTGCAAAGAGTGGTCACTGGATTATTTCAGTTTTCAAGAACAGCTTCAAATATCCGAATGACAGAACCATCATTTGTTCTAATATCATGTAACGAAGTATGTTCTTATGAATAGGTTGAATAACCAAGTAACAAAATGCAGGGATCTTTAGCAAAAAGCAAGTGGTGGCATTTTTCCCCCGGTCCCCAGAGGCAGTAAAGATATAGAAACAAATATCCTGGATTGCACGCATGGTGGCATTATAGTACACGAATTGATGCACGCATGGATTGCAATTAAAGGTACTTTCTTATATATTTTTACAAGTTTTTCTTTCATTTGTGCGTGTATTATGTTCTAGTCCTCAAATCACTGAATTTTTCTTTCACTAATTTTTTAAACTTTATCCTGAGAACAAATTTGACAAACTGCTATGAAATATTAATGATAATAAAATCTTACGAACATAAATAGAGGAAACAACAGTTACTTAGTTTCATCGGTATAAAGATTATAAGAGGATTTAATGTGTTTATCTGCCAGAACCAAATAAAAGCAAATATTTTAACATAAAATTCACGTGCAATAAGTATATATGGATTCCATATATTTTGATACCTTTGGTGGCAAGTGGTTTGACAATAGCGCATTAGTTCTCCTCAGTATAAACTGAAACATAAGCAAGTCATAATTGTAAGAAGATAGGAAAATCATACTTACTCAAAAATCAGCTCTAGTAACAACATATCTCTTAAAGAATTATGTTTCTGACTATGCTGAGTTCACCTTCTGGCTGGCCTAGAGAAAGAATTGAGAGCTACCTGGTTAACTTTGGTACTGAGTTCTGCCGACCGCTCATCCCCTAGCTTCTTCTCTTCTTCCGTAGCTGTGGGTTCTCTACCACAAACAATTGGCATCTTCAAATGAAACAGCAGATAATTCAATTAAAAGGGAAGATGTGCTATATATGCAACTTGGACAATTAGGAATGATGATTGAACCATGGCTTATTCTCAAGGAGAATCATAGATTCATAGTCTTTTGGTCCATTAAATAGAGGCTTAAACGAAATTCTCACCCATTACCCAGAATTCTAAATATTCAGCAAGTTGGTTTACCTCATAGTAACGCCGGAAATATGCAGCATCACCCAAGACTCCTGGATTTGTAAAACTAACCATGGCATAGAACTCTTCTAGGTCATTCTGGGTTAAATGTAAATTACATTATAGTATACGACATAAAAGAAGAGGATGAAAATTAAAAAGAAACAATGTAATAGGAATCACGCATAAGTTGTTCTTACTTGCATTGGAGTCCCTGACAATAGTATGCGGCGCTTACAGGATAGAGCAGCCAATGCCTGGTCCAAAGAAATTTATTATTCATCTCAGAGTAGTTTTTCTCCCCTTCTCTTTGAGCATAGAGATTTCCAAGAAAGTGAAAAAAGGGAGAAATAATTCAAATACTATACTCGATTGGTCAATGTCTGGTCATTTTTTAGCCTGTGAGCTTCATCACATATAAGGAGGTCACACGATCCACTTTGATTGAACTTCGAAGAATGCATACGGAATGTCTCGTAGGAAACAATCAGTACCTGTGGCAGTGTCAGTATAACGTACATCCTTGCCAAATAAACCATATAGCACCAAAAAACTTACCTGTAAATTACTGTGAGGATTTGTGAAATTATCAATGCCAGAGACAACATCATCTCGAGTGCTTTCACATAAAGCAACAAGCTTCACTCTCTCTCCAATCCATTTCTTGATTTCAGCTTCCCAGTTACCCACAAGACTAGTTGGAGTCACAATTATTGCCTTTTTTACCATTGGTTTCCCATCAAATCCTTGGTAAAGGAGAGTATAAAGCAATGTGATTGACTGCAAAGTCTTCCCTAAACTGCATAAAAATTACAATAGAATCATAAAAATGGTAGAGGTTGAGTCTTTTTTTTATTCTAAGACATTGCAAAAGAACATAACCAGAGGCTCACAGGTACACTTACCCCATATCATCAGCCAAAATGCAACCACTGATGTTCGCAGCACTAAATGCACCTGAAACACAATCAAACATGAACTGCACCCCTTCTCTGCAAGGAAAAATCAAGTTCAGCCTTCCAACTGACTCCCAAATTCAGATCACCAAATAAGAGATTGTATTTTTCTAGGCAATCTATTCATGATCGATATAGAGTCCTAGCAGGTGCCTGAACAATCAACTAGATAAAACATCTAGCAAGAATGTAATTGTGTAACACCAAAATTAAGAATCGACAATTGAAAAACTACTCCTATTTCTATTCTGGTCATCACTGCTGACATAAAATTCTTTTTGCATGAGAAAGAACGTGATGGCCACAGAACTTATCTACTTAAATTGTAAAATGATTTCCCAAAATATCATATTTGCATATTGTTAGCTTCCAACATTCTATCTTACATGCCAGGATGACATTCTTACAGCAGAAACCAACACAATAATTTAATGGTGTCCAGTGATACCTCTGGTGCGGCCTAAGAAACTTCAAAAGCAAGGGATCCACAACTATAGAAACAGTGCTGCTGTTTCTCGCTTCTGATTCTTCAGACTGCCACAATACCAGAGGCTCAATCCCTGGAGGTAAGCATGTTTTCTCCTCTGGCTCCTCTTCCTCGGAATTATTAGAGATGTTGAACTTGTTTGTTATTGTGACCAAGCAGGCCTTGATGAGCCCCATGGCACAAACCTTTTACGAGCCAAAAGTTTGCGTGCGAGTTCCTCTTTGTTCTCATTGTATCCATTGGAAGAGGGGGGCTTGAAAGGCTTTCTTAGATTAGACGCTGCATCTGTCACTGAATATACCCGTGGAAAAAGTGACTGCCTTTTCACTTCTAGGTTTCCCCTGATTCGTTGACATCAGACGCGTCATACGACTCGCCACATAAAACGATAAAGGAATTATAAAAGTATTTTGATATTAAAGGGGTATTTGATTCTCATTATACTTCACCTATCACTGATTTATCAACCACTCAATTAGAACACGTATTTCAAATTTTTATTATATCTCCACACTCATTTATAATGAGAATCAAACATCCCATGAATCTCCTCTAACGACATGATTATTTGCATAAATAAATTGATCCCTTTACATGCGTATACAGCACATTGATAGAAACACAGAAGTGTGTGTATTAACATAGACATAAACAAAAAAAGCTTCTCTATGCACATAACAGAACGGATGAATTTCTTGAGGAATACTTGATCTGAGGTCCTATGGGCGAAAATTACAACATAATTCCAATTTGTGAAAATGGGCTTTGAATTGCTAAGAAATGCAACTAGAATGATTAGACTGATGATAAGGCCCCCGGCCTAGTAACACGCACTAATGTCTACATCAAATCAAATATACTGGAAAGACAAAACCCTAGATTAACACGACCCAAGAGTATCACTTACTAATAACTTACAAAAATCAGAATGTCCCCTTAATCGTTCAATCAGTAATAGTAATTTCAAAGCCAACATACCTTAACAGATTATCGATATTTCGGGACTTCAGGTCATTGTGTCGCGGCTGAGCTGAACCAGAATTTTATTCTTCATTTTCGCACTCAGAAACATTGGAGTCAAAATTATAAGCGTAATCAAGTTCTGATTCAGCAGAATCGGAAGGCGATGGAGATTCATCTTCGTCTTCCATTTCTGAAAGACTGGAGGTGCTAAAGATTTGCCCAATTAACGTTCACTATTTCTACATCTTTTTTTTAAATTCTACTTTTTTTTTGTTGGCGGGCATTTTAGCGAATTGCCGCCTCTCGGGCTTTAAAATAGTTTGGACTAGGCCCACTAGAAAACGGGCCGAGCCCAATATATGCCTTTTTCAACCCGACTCTCCCATTATCATTAGATACAGCAAGAGACGTGATTGCAGGGCAAAAATGGCATCGTCTCTTGTGTATGTTCGTAGAGCTCGATTTTCCACTATTTTCAGTTTCTCCTGCAATATGGTACGACCTTCATTTCCCTTTATTACTACTAATCCTAAAAGCCTAACAGTAAAACCCTCGTTCTCCACCCTGAGGACCCTGCCCAGTGTCCGTGAGAATTTCCAGAGGCAGAGTCCTCAACCCTCCAATGCTAATGGTTATGGCGTTAATCAGATGAATCGCGGTTATCCTAACCCTATTCAGGGATACCCGCATGCCGCATTGCCGAACCAGGCTCCTAATTACCCCGGTTCTCAACATGAGAACCATGGGAGTGCTAATCACTGGAATAACAACAGTCAAAATCAGTCGTACCCCCAACACGGGGGCTTTCAGAATCAGGGTTCTCCACAGAACTTCATTCAGAGGCAAAATTATCCGCAGCCTGGTGGGAACCTAGGGCAGTTTGCAAATAATCAAGACCGTGGCACCGTTAAGCCTTCGGACGTTGATTTGTGGAGTCTATGCCGTGATGGTAAGGTCAAGGAAGTAATTCGACACATGAATGTGGGGGTACGAGCTGATGCTGAGTGTTTTAGCTTGCTTTTTAGCCTGTTAGGGAAGTCAAAAAAATTAGAGGATGCGAAGAAAGTGCATAATTACTTCTTGCGCTCAAGCTATAAGACTGATCTTCTGTTGAATAATCAGGTGCTTGATATGTATTCAAAGTGTGAAAGTATGATTGATGCCAGTAGGGTTTTTGATCACATGCCTTACCGGAATATGGATTCTTGGCACTTAATGATTCACGGGTATGCATATAATGGATTAGGTGATGATGGCTTAGCTTTGTATAAGCAGATGAGGAAGTTGGGGTTACAGCCGAATGGGGACACTTTTCTTGCTGTTTTAGAGGCTTGTGGAAGTACTGAGGTTGTTGAACAAGGTTTCATACATTTTGAGTCAATGCAGGCTGATTATGGAATTTCTCCAACAATCGAACATTATCTGGGTCTTATTGGTGTTCTGGCGAAGCCTGGACACCTTGCTGAGGCGGAGGCTTTCGTCAAAACTCTTCCGTTTGAACCTACCGCTGTCATTTGGAAGGCATTGATGAATTATGCTCGAATACACGGGGATATAGACCTTGAAGACCGTGCTGAGGAGTTGATGGTCACTCATGATCCTTCCAAGGCAGTCGCCAATAAGATCCCTACTCCTCTACCAAATAGGCTTTCTCCAGTTAATATGCTTGCCGGGAGGAGCAGGAAGCTGGAGTTCCGTTACCCCGCCCTTTACAAGGATGAGGAGAAGTTAAGGGCTGCGAAGAAAGAGCAAGCTTATGTGCCCGATACCAGATATGTACTTTACGATATTGATCAAGAGGCAAAGGAGCAAGCGCTACTATATCACAGTGAGCGTATAGCAATTGCATACGGATTGATAAGCACTCCTGCAAGGACAAATCTGCGGATCGTTAAGAACTTACAAGTTTGTGGTGATTGCCATAATGCTATCAAGATTATGTCCAGGGTCGTTGGAAGGGAAATAATTCTTCAGGCCAAGAAGCGGTTTCATCATTTCAAGGATGGGAAATGCTCTTGTAATGACCATTGGTAATCCCCTACTACTCAGAGCTTGGAATATACCGTATTATGAGACGATGATCGTATTTTCAAGATGACCATGAACGAATTTTCTCAATGCCATTGACCTATCTCAGTGTCTTGTGGTGAGTAAAAATTATTTTCATCATCATACTGGTAATCATATTAGTTCATTAGGAATATTTTGTGTGGTCATGAATAAAGATCAAGAACGTCAAACAAAGACCTGTTTCCATGATTAAAGATTAAGAACGTCTTTCAGTGTAAAATGACAAAAATGAGCAAAAATTATTAATCTAAAATCTACTCAAAGTCATCCCCGTTTATCAGGCCACAAGGTAAGTTTTGGATGAGCTTGATTTCCGGGAGAGATTTTGTTTGTCTTCAAGACAAGAGTTGTACGCCCTAAAGTTCTCATGAATTTTACATGGGTCTTCTCTGTTGATTTTAGCTTAAGTGAGCATCATAGAACATAGTTTTAAAAGGCAAGGCAGAGGCTCACCTCAAGACCTGTCTTGGCCTGAGGCGGTTGTCTGGTGCCTTAAGGTGCTACTCTAAGGTAATTTCCTTAGAGGTTTACACCTTTGGCGGTGAGGTGTACGCCTCTAAGGTTTCGCCTTAAGGCTCATGTCAAGAGGCGTAAGCCTCTAAATTGGCATTTTGAATTTTTTAATCTTTTTTTATTTTTGGTTTAACAATTCAAAAGCTTAACCCAATACGTTGGAATCTAGAAGCAAGGAAGTTCGTATCATATGGATATATCTTCTTGTTTATCTATCGTTTCTTCTACAACAAGTTGTTGCGTTTCGACTAGAAAAATCCATATTTAGAAGGCATGCTATCCATTTTCCTTGCTAGCTACTTATATTCTTTTTGTTATACATGGTTCTGTCACATGCGACATTTAGTCCACTCATCTTTCTAGACATTCATAAGTTGTAAACTATGAGATTATTCACAAGAATATGTGATGATATACGTATTAGAATTTTGATCAATTTATTTTGCTTTTCTTGAAATAAGTTGTTGGTTTTACAATGTTCAAACCTATTTGTATCGGTTTGTCAAGAGGCGTACGCCTCAATTGCCTTGAGGCGTAAGTCTTGCCTCATCAAGAAAGAATGTCTCGAGGCATATTTCCGCCTTTTCAAACTTCGCCATAAAATCTCTACTAGATGAGATTGATGGTACTGTTTTGTGATACGGAGATGATAATGTTGCTTTTATGGGTTTTCATTGGATAAGAAAGAATGAATATTGACCACTAGGTTAGAACGAGCCAACGGCAAAGATCATTTGTCAACTTTATTTGTGAAGGCTATTTGTTCCAAGAATGATCCCCTATATATATATATATATATATATATGAATGAAAATGATCATAACAATTTGAGGAGTAAACTTTTCAAAGAACTCCATGGATAATTTAACTTGCTATGATCCATATTCGATAAACCTATCATAAATGGTTCAGATTAATTCTTGTAGAAGTGGGATTGGAAGTCAATCAGATTCTTAATTTTTGTTAAATGGTGACAACGAATGAAACAGGAATCCAACATTTATTTGAATAAATAAACATGGAGAGTGCAATTTCACCAGAACATAAGGAAGAGTAACTCTTCTATCAAGTGGTAACAATTGTAAAAAAGGATAACACATAACACAGTTTTGATCATGAAGCAAGAATAACACGTTTTCAAATTTAAAATAAAATAAGGTAAGATACATAATAATACAGAGGGAAGAAAAAGAAAGGGGAAATGTACTTTTGCCTTTCGCGAGAGCATAGACATAAAAATAGTGTAGTCTACATGCAACATGGAAATGATAAAATCAGCTGTAAGAATACAAGATGGATACAAAGTTGATGGGCTTCATGTAAAATTTAAACTACATTCAATGTTCCAACAGCCAACAAACAAATTCACTCACTTCAAAGTTCAAAGCATAAAAACAAGAATATACTTGAAACAAGATGAATTGAAAAGTTAGAAATTTCTAATACTATATGTTTTCTTGCCGGCACAAGTCAAAGCATCCGTTAATTCTTTATATGAACCCCTCCTTGCTAGTTGAATAATGGGATTTGCCAACTATTTGATTATTTGGATTGATTCTAATATGTTACGTGACATCCTGTTATTAGTTGTTTTTTCTAAAAAGTAAAAAATTGTGGCTTGACATTTACTTTTTAACTTTTTGAAAAAAGTGAAACCAATAAAATGATATCGTGTGGCCGATTATAATCAAAGTCGCCAAATACTTTGATAGTCTATGGTGCAATCAGAATCTGTGCAAAAATTATATGCAGTATAGACCGTTAAAAAGGTCACGAAATCAACCCATTGAATTATCTTCTGCTGAAGCCTGAAATATGGTATTGATGTAATATGGTGACGACCCCAATTAGCCAAATCTTCTTCCATTGGAGTTCTGACCTTGACGAGAAACCCTATTAGCAAAGAAATGAACATACTTTGCAACAAAAATATCATGATGCAATTACATTTATAAGAAATGGTTGATTGCAAGTAATTAGTTCAAGAATGGCACACATCAAACTATCGTGAAACGTGAGCAGGTCAACTTTTCTTCAATTGTTCCACTACTCAAAAACTATATTTCTGTCCTTGTTCCTCTGTCCATCCCTCCCGACTCTAACTGCAGCCTGCAATGAGTAGAGAAATTGTGCAATCATAAAGTTTTCCTAAAGAATACGTTATTCTTTCATTTAACAAGTTTTCAAAGTAAAACGAGAATTCCTGTTTATCATTGGCCGGATTCTAATCATGCGTCGATTTCCATCAATCAAATTAGGCCACAGCCTCCAGCTTTACCACTCAAAAGAAATGCAAATTCATCCTGCAAGATAAATTTAATGTAAAAAATTGAACACACGGATGCATCTAGTCTAGAGTAAACGAGAACTACTGGTCAGGAATTCACATACATTTGGGGGATCATTAAAACGATTAACCAACTTCTTTGTTTTGCTGATTGATATATTTCCATCAAGTCTCAGGGAAGGATATCTCCGTTCAGGGCATAACTAAGCAAAAAGGTTGAACGTCTGATGAAAGAGAACAAGTAAATAAATGTCAAAAAAGGGATCCACTGCAACTAAAAACACAAAGTATCCATAGCTGTCCATTTTGAATTAAACCAAGTCGATAACTCATGCTTCAGCTAAGTTGCGTACTTGCACCACATGAAATGCCGGAAGAACATAAGAAAACATATACATTGTACGAACTCTAGTATGAAAAGCAAAGACGCAAAGGCAAAAGAAGAGTCCATCAGCAAACTGACACAGCCAGTGGTTCGAAAAAACTCAAGCTCATTTCTTAAAAGATCGGCTTGATGGTTAAGGTATCAAACAATTTATTCTCTAGTGGAAGGATGAAATGAACTGGGAATCTGTTGAAACCTTCCAAATAGAGACTTAGGAATCAACTGTGTTTGAAATAAACCAGATTCTAGTATAGAAGGGATCTAGTGTTAGAATTAACTATCCATCTAAGCACAAGTGAGAGTTTTTAATGATTGTTAAAGAACATCTAAACAAATTAAATTTAACAATTAATTTGTCTCTCATTGGTGACTTTAACCAAGAGCGTTAAATTTAACAATCAATTCAATGGTCAAGGTGGGTTAATCTCAATTTAATTTTAAAAAAAATGAAGAAGAAGAAGAAATAATCGATGCCGGATTTAAGATTTTCTAATAACACAGGCTACAATAAGAAAAATTCAATTCGACCAGGAAATCATTAAAAAAATTAACATTTTTATATAGAAAAAAACAAAATTTTTTTGGCTAACATGAGCTACAGCCCTGGCAAATCCGTCGTCGAAATAGTGTCACATAAGTTGTTTAGTATATTTGTTAACTTTAACAATAAAACTAACTTGTTAAAATAATTTTTTTAACACTTATTTTAATACTTCCAATGTAGATGCTCTAATACACAATGGCGTCACTAGGGGCCATGGTGGGCCGGGCCCTGCAAATTGAAATTTTTTTTAAGCTTGTAAAAAAATTATATACAAATTAAACTGTGTGTATTGTACGGCTCACCCTTCTAGCCACCCCTCCAATAGCGCCTAGCTCCAACATTCTAATACAAATAGTACCCATGATTACTCAGGTGGAATAAGCTTTACAAAGGTATACAGAGGTTTGCCTACAATATGAAAAGGCAATTTGATGTATGTACCTTTGGATGATTGCTGAGTTTCTTAAAAGTAAGATTATTATAGGGGAAACTGGTTAAGAGGGAAAAACTATGGAGAAAAGCTTATTTTCAGATAATGCATATGGAAAAAAATTAGGGGTAAAACACTAAAATTGCACCGGTGTTGTAATTTGATTTGTATCAATGTTCATTTATGGGACAAGAAAAGGAAGTTCTAACGGGTAAATAATGGGCTAAATTTAATATCTCATTTACCCATTTCCACCCCCAAATTTAAGGTTGATTTTACACCCAAATTGTTACATATTATTTGAGTTTGTTGGGGGGCCCAAATTTGGGTTTTTCCTCTTACATTAATCTTACTCTAAGTGTCGTTATGTGAGCTAAAATTTTTTGTTGCTTCGCTTCTTCTACAATTGCCCATTTCACCAGTGCTTAACAGAAGTCGCTTAACAATCAGGTAAAAGGAGTAAAAATTTTACAAAGTGTTTGGTAACTATTAGATTATTTAATTGTATTATAATCTGTTACGTAATATCATTTTATTGGTTATTTTCTATAAAAAGTAAATAATTGCGCTTGACTTTTACTTTTTAATTTCTTGAAAAAAATAAAATTAATAAAATGATACTGTGTGACAGATTATAATTTAGATTATAATAAAGTCTAATCAAATGCTTTGTTAAGGTATAAAATGGCGGCCGATCTCTGATAGAAGAGGTGTCAATTTGCGACCTACGACTTCCATTCCACCACCAGCAAGAGTAGCCATTGGACCGCCACGAAAATAAAATTAGATTGGGTTAGGGCCACGAGTAAACGGCCAAGCCCAAAAAATTAGTTAGGAGTAGGCCCAAGAAGAAGATCGGGCCTAGCTCAATCTATGCCATCCTCAACCCAACTATATCCCAATAGATACAGCGAGACGCTTCTGGGTTCTGTTTCTCACTCCTTCTGCTGTCTAGGGTTTAAGCGATGATTTGCAGAGCAAAAATGGCATCTTCTGTCGTGTATGTTCGTAGAGCTCGATTTTCCACTATTTTCAATTTCTCCTCCAGTATGGTACGCCCTTCATTTCCCTTTATTTCTAATCCTAAAAGTTTAACAGTAAAACCTTCACTCTCCACCCTGAGAGCCCTGTCCACCTCAGTTGTCCCTGACAATTTCCAGATGCAGAGTCCTCAACCCGCTAATGCCAATGGTTATGGCGTTAATCAGATGAATCGTCGTTATGCTAATCCTGGTCAGGGATACCCGCATGCCGGATTCCCGAACCAGGCGCCTAATGACCCCAATTCTCAAAATGAGAATGGAGTGCCCCATGGGAGTGCTCATCAGTGGAACAACAACGGTCAAAATCAGTCGTATCCCCAACACGGGGGCTTTCAGAATCAGAGTTCTCCGCAGAACTTCATTCAGAGGCAAAATTATCCACTGCCTGGTGGGGGCCAAGGCCAATTACGGAGGCAAATACCAAATCAGTGGGGCTCACGTGATCAGAGTGCTGTGGATAGTCAAGTTCAGCATCAAGTTCCGATCTGCAAACAATCAAGACCGCAGCGCGGGAGGGCCTTCTGACGTTGATTTGTTGAGTCTGTGCCGTGATGGTAAGGTCAAGGAAGTAATAGAACACATGGAAGAGGGGGTACGAGCTGATGCTGAGTGTTTTAGTTTGCTTTTTAGTTTGTGTGGGAAGTCAAAAAAATTAGAGGATGCAAAGAAAGTGCATGATTACTTCTTGCGCTCAAGCCATAGGAGTCAGCTTATGTTGAATAATCAGATCGGAAGAGCACACGTATTCAAAGTGTGGAAGTATGGTAGATGCTCGAAGGGTTTTTGATCACATGCCTGATAGGGATATGGATTCTTGGCACTTAATGATTTACGGGTATGCTTATAATGGATTAGGTGATGATGGGTTAGCTTTGTATGAGATAATGAGGAAGTTGGGTTTACGGCCGAATGGGGAAACTTTTCTTGCTGTTTTAGATGCTTGTGGAAGTTGTGATGTTATTGAAGAAGGTTTCATACATTTTGAGTCAATGCAGGCAAATTATGGAATTTCTCCGACAATCGATCATTATGTGGGTCTTATTGGGCTTTTCGGGAAGCCTGGATATCTTGCTGAGGCAGAGGCTTTTATTGAAACTCTTCCATTTGAACCCACAGCTGTCATTTGGGAGGCATTGATGAATTATGCTCGAATACATGGGGATATAGACCTTGAAGACCGTGCTGGGGAATTGATGGTCACTCTTGATCCTTCCAAGGCAGTCGCCAATAAGATCCCTACTCCTCCACCAAATAGGCTTTCTCCGGTTAATATGCTTACCGGGAGGAGCAGAAAACTGGAGTTCCGTTACCCTGCCCTTTACAAGGATGAGGAGAAGTTAAGAACTGCTAAGAAAGAGCAAGCTTATGTGCCTGATACCAGATATGTACTTCACGATATTGATCAAGAGGCAAAGGAGCAAGCACTACTATATCACAGTGAGCGTATAGCAATTGCATACGGATTGATAAGCACTCCTGCAAGGACAACTCTGCGGATCATTAAGAACTTACGAGTTTGTGGTGATTGCCATAATGCTATCAAGATTATGTCCAGGATTGTTGGAAGGGAATTAATCGTCAGAGATAACAAGCGGTTTCATCATTTCAAGGATGGGAAATGTTCTTGTAATGACTATTG
>CAVNYN010222913.1:0-32204 GCA_963692815.1 Nyctanthes arbor-tristis
TGAAATCCTTAGCTTCCTTTATATAATAGTTAGGATTTAGCTAATTTTAATAACTTTTGAAGTCCGCCAATCATAACGTGACAAGTGGCGCCAATCATACCATGATAAGTGGCGCAATCACCTCATGACAAGTGGCGCGATGTGGCGCCGCACACTTGTCATGAAATTGCCCAAGAAGTCCTTCCCCTTTGCATTATCTTTCAATCAAGTTCACACTCTTCAATTCATGTCAATTAAGTCATTACACTTTAGTTTATGTCAATTATCAATCAAATCTTTCTTTAGTGTCAATTCCATATCAATATTTTGATCTTCAAGCAATCTTTCAATGATATTCAAGTAATTCTTTCAAAATGAACAACTTCGTTGCTTACCTTAATTTGTAGAAATTTTCGGGATGTTACAATACATGCAGTGAATAACTGGGTACTTTTGTTCTCACCCCCATCTTCTATAACCATGTAGGTATTGAATTTGAATCTTTGTGGCCGGATCGTCCCAGAGGTGAAGAATATATATGTATGTGATTGAGACTTCGGTACGCAGCTGATGTTTCTTTATGGGTAGCCCACAATACGTTTAATTATCAGAGTGCGCAGCGAAAACGCCTCAATACTTTTGAATCGTATTTGCAAAGTCCCGCCCTCTATTTTGAATTGAGATACGTATTTAAATGCTTCTACTATTGTTAAAATTGGGGGCGTGATCGGAAGAGCGTCGTGTAGGTACCAAACAATATTTATTTTTTGCTATCATTTTGTATCCTTACTTTATGGTTTCATATATTAATGAAATAATAGTTTTTGTCCAGACTACTATTTGTTCTTTTTAGCTTGAAATTCATACATTGTCTAGATTGAATTTTTTTTTTTCCATTGTTTGTTTGTTCTAGATTCATTCATAGACTGGTACATGAATGTACATTGACTACTGTACATTGGGCTGATACATGGCTGTGATTTGATATATGTATTTCTTTGTTATATACCCTTTTTCATTTGTTTTCTGCTGTTTGTTTTGGGATGGCTAAGCTGATGGTTTGGATTGGCAGATGGTTTGGATAGTTTTAGTACTGTTTGGATGGTTTGAGCTGATGGTTTGGATTGATGGGATGGAATTGTTGTGTTTTGAACTTTTTCCCTTTTACTGAGCAACAGAACTAATGGTTCGGATTGAATGCATTTTTCATTTGTTTATACTGCTTGTTTATTGAGGGATAAGCTGATGGACTGGATTGATGGCAACACAGTCCATTGCCATGGTAACACAGTGCCCCATAGACTACTGTCATTGTAACATAGTCTGCTAGCAGGTTAACAATTTATTTCCAGTGCAACCATATGATTGGATGGATGGAATTTTTTTTTTCATTTCTTTTCCCTTTACAGCTGATTTATTAATGTTCCGATCTCATAGATCATGGTATTGGTGATGCAATAGCCAATTTGCTTGTTTATTGATGGATAAGCTCATGAATTAGATTGATAATATGATTTTTATAATGATTTTCCGATTGCCAATGTAACACAACATTTGAATGGTAATATACCATGGTTGTTTCTTGTAGTTGCAGAGTTCTAATGAGTAACACTACGGTTACTCACGGTAACACAATCCACTGCCATATTAACATAGCCTACTGCCATGGTAACAGACTATCTTTTTGCGGTGCAGCTATATTATTAATAAGCAGCTATACAGTTTCATCTATGTCTGTTTCATAGCTGGTGCAGCAGGAATTATATTCTCAGGCTTCTACATACAGGTAATAAACCGGCATATCCCTATGGTAACACAACATTCACACTGATCACATACAGTACTTTCTGAATAGCCAATTTGCTGATTTAACCTATGATAACATATGATAACATTGATCACATACGCTCTACCTAGATAAGTGACATATCGATTGACACGCCCCACTCCCAGTACATCTAACTTACTAGAAGTTGGACGTGCGCGGACGATAAATTTCAACTAGAAGTTAGAATTTACCGTCAAGGCTCATGAATATACTACTTATTCTAGAAAATTTCGACGGCATATCCTCTAATTTATAAACAAACCAACCGGCATAGCACCCAATATCAACCCAATACACTTCATAATGTAACACTTTCCCAACACCAAAGCAGCAACATCCCACAAACTAATAATTTCTCATTTTCAGCGAAGATCACTTCGTGGATCAAGCCTACCAATACCTCACAACATAAGAATCGCAACTTTTCTATTTATAACACTTCATTGTGAAGAAATATACTAAAACCAAGTAGAACTCATAAAAGATACCCCAATGCATGCTAATAAGCTTAACATGTCCAAGTATATAAATCATAATAAGACAACCCTATAACAATTTCGTTTCATTAAGTGGTGCCTCAATTTTGGAAATAGCAGGCTCTATCCTGATGTGTTACCCAAACTCCAATTACTACTGAGAAGAAAATCATTTAGGAAACATATGAGCTACTAGCCCAGTGAGTGGAGCTTTTAAAATAAACATGTCTTGAGGAGTCCAAATATATATTTTCAAAAATCACGTACAAAATGAATAAGTCAATTCATGGACTTTCTTAACTTGAAACTGAGATCTCAGCATAACATCGGTGTTAATAAAATCATTCATGTAGGAACACATTATAAACATCATTTCATTAATATTCGTCGTAAAGTTCACTTGGAGAACATCACAAACATCATTTCATTTCAAGATCGTGATAGAATTTTCCCCAAAATGTATCTAACATATCATGATCATAATATTATATTATACGCGCGTAGACGGTCAGCTTGAGCCATAGGTACCCTATGACTCTTTCGTCCTAGGCGGCACAATTAAACAGCTTGAGTCATAGCTAGCACATAGGCCCCTTCGCCTGGGCGGCGTTCTTTTGGTCAGCTTAAGCCATATAGGCCCCTTTGCCTGTAGGCGGCATATGATAACATTTGATACACATTTGGGGTTTTCACATATCATAAATCATGTCTCAAATCAAATATTTCTTTAAAATCATGGAGCATCATTTCATACAAACGTTCACATGAACTTTTCTAAGAAGTATCAACTTCCGTGAAATCTCATGGAAATACATTCATCATAAAACATTACGAATTCTGTGAAATCAAAGCTTAATATACATTTTCATTTAGAAAGAAAAGAAGAAAGAATCTCCACTCACCGGCCAAGTAGAAACATAGTTCCTTTCATGTTTCATTTCCTTTGAGCCTTTATCATTTCCTTTGACATCATATGAAAATTCTATTTAATATTTAATTTCTTCCTGATTTCTCAATTTACATATATAACTCAATTCTTTTATTTATCCTTGCTCAATCTCATTTACTTTCGTTCTAACTTATCTATTAATTAAGGACTTTCTAATTCGACTAGCTTTATCGAAATGAAATTCCCTTTTTGATTTCAAGTCCTCTGTTCTATTGAATTCTTCGAGTTTTCGTCATTGTTCAATTAAACATGTCTCTTTTGCATAACTATTCTAGACTTTATTTTACATCTTAGAAATTGTAGTAATACCCCATATTAAAATCTTAAACTCCTTCTAAATATAAAACTAACTATTTATCTTTAAACACAATCTTTGGTTTTTGACAACTTTCATCATTTACTATTAAATATTAATTCAATCATTAATTGTATTTATTCCCAACTTCACCAATTCTTCATTTACCATCATATCATTCTATAAAATCATAACACAACTAATTGAATCGAGACTTGATTCAACTCTTCGAACAATGCTCGTTAAGTTTTCCTTGTTTGGGCAATGCCTGCTCAAAACCATTTTAAAATCGGAAGAGCTGGTGTCGTATGCTTATAAAATTCTACTAGAAGGTAGAAGACTCATATAGGTTCATCATAGATAAGATTGAGCCCAAGAAAACTACCTTGGCTATACCAAAATATTTTTCGACCTCCTAGAAATTCTGTCCTCGGGTACACACTGCCCCGTCTTACTAAACATGTCATAAAAACTCCTACCGGTCTCCAAATAATGTAATTCAAATTTTGGATGATAGTCAACTCATAGAAGATCATTTCCCGACTTGCATCGTGTCAAAATTCCACATATACTATCATTTATACCATTTTAAAGTTTAAAGGGCAGAACATCATATTTACTAATTTCATGCCAAAAGTCATTTCATTAAATTCATGCATACATGCTTTGCTTGGCTTGCTAGACTTTCATATTCATCTCTTATGCTTCCTTCAATAACTTCACTACGAAAATCTCCTACCAAGCATACACTTCAAGAAAGCTAAATACATGTAACTTATATCTACTAATTCATTATTTTCCCCTTTTTATTTAATCTATATTTCCATACTTCATTCCATAAAATCACATTAACTTCATAACATTCCATTTAACTCCAATTCACCATTCCATATCAATCAAATCCATGAATACTCAGATCATGAGTTCAATACTTAATTTCATGAGAATTTCCATCTTAATAGCTCCAATAACACTTCATTTTAAAAATTTCAGCTTTAATTTCCCTTTCAAAACTATGATTTCATACACTAACTTTATGTAATTCTTTTCTAATCTTCATATAATTCCAACTTCATATCTAAGAGTAATTCCATACTATTTAACCCAATAGGAAACTACATCAAAATCAACTACTCCATTTTAACAAATTTCTTAAATCAACCATAATAAATTTAAACCCAAAAATTCTCATAACATGCATATACTTCAAGAATTTCCAAATACATCTAACCCACATCAACAACTCAATATTTCTCTTTTAATATTCATCACCTCAAGCCATATATCGAAAATCTCAAATTTTTCATATCCAGGATTAAAGAAAATCAACTCATAATATATTATAGAAGTTAAAAAAATAAAACTCATTATTCTCTCAACATAAACATCAATTATTTAACATCAAATCATAGGAATAACCATAAATTTAACACCCAATAGAAAATGCATAAACCCTAAAAATAATTCATTGACTTACCTACTTAGAAATTGCACAAGAAATCAAAACCCAATTGCCAAATAATGCCAACAAGATGCAATTTCCTCACTTTCTTCTCTCTTTCCTTCCTTTTCCTTTTTCTTTCTTTTTTTCTTCTCACTTTTTACTCCCTCTCGGCCGACTCCTCTGTTTCTCCCATATGTGTGTATTTGTGATCATTCCAATTGCAAGACAATTATGTGTACCTATATAGGAAATTGCACACAAATTCCCTCAACTTCTTGCTTCACTTTATTTAGGTCCTTAACTTCATTTATTGTTTCATTTAAACCACCAAATGATAACATAATTTCATATAAATCGCGACTTATTTAAGTTATTAAATTATAAATCTAAAAATTAAATTATTGTATCTTAGTCTAACTTTGACCTTGACTTAACATATTACACCTTTGACTTTGAAAGGTAAAGGTTGAATTTTGAAAATAACGGGGCGAGTCGTCACACCGATTCTTTTGAAGAATTTTCAAAATTTTGGTTATTTCTAATCTTATTTCTTCATGTGGTTCCGGTGGATGAATCCAATGTTTACTCATTCTAATTTTGCAAGTCATGAACCAACGTTGAAAATTATTCTCTTTTCATTCCATAAAGGGGTAGTCAGACGTTACTATTCATGCTCCAATGTTTTCACTTTCAAAAATCAAATCTGAGCTCATTGTTTCTTTTAATTACTTGATGGCAAAGATCATTACTGTGAATGATAATTATCATTTTTTAACCTGTATAGTTTAAATATTTAATCAATCTTTCATTCTTCTAGTTTTTGTCAAAAATTTTATGAATGCACAGATCTTCAAAGGGAACATTTCGTTTCATTTGGGATCTATTTCCGATGGATAAATCGATTTCAATTTGATCTGTGAAATAGTTTACCAATTTAATGATAAGATTGTTCCCATGATTATAGAATTTGCAAGAAAACTTTAGACTTATCAAATTAGAAAGAATTTGAACAATTAGATAACAAATTTTATTTTTACAATAGATGGCCAATATTCAGCTTCAACAGATCTTTGGCTTCCACTTTTCGTTTTTGTCATGGTTGATAATGATTAATTTGTTTACAATATGAAAGGGGATCATGAATCTTTTTCTTAATTGATTTTCTTTCTTGAAATACTTGTGGTGGCTAATTACATAATAACTGGGAATATGGAAACCACTATTTGTCTCGCTTTTATCTTTATCATTCCAACTTGCTGTAGACTACTATTAGTCCATTTATCGTAACTGATACATTGTTTATTGGATGTAGTCTTGAACATGTGATTTCTCCCCATATAGTTGAGTTAATCTAATATTTATGGGGATTTACTCTCTTATTTCATTAATAATCCTAAAGATTATTGTGATTTAGATACTATCTTTTGTGATGGATGAAAAATCACAATTTATGTTCCATATTCCAGAAGAATATGATTGGCTCTTAAAAAGTCTTGGCATATATTATTTTTGTGGTTCCTGAAAAATCACCAATTACAGCTCATATTCCATAAGAATATGATTGGCGGTAGAAAAGCCATATGAGATTTATCGTAATTCCTAAAAACATGTGATTCTATAATTATTAATAGTCCTAAAGATTATTAAGACTAATATGTTGTGATTCCTGAAGAACACAACATGATCTCATCATATTCTAATTAAATATAGTGTACTTTTGAATAGCACGAAATATGAGATTTAGATCTGTGTTTTTGAAAGAAAAACACAGTAAATAAATATTCTTGAGGAATATTTAATATTGCTTATTATGAATTATCTCTTTTATTATCATTATATGCCTTATTTATTTCTTATCTTGTTATTTTTTTAGTTCATTATTACTTTAGTTAGATTAAATAAGTTATTGCTCTTGAAGTAATGCAACTAATTGTAATATTCTGAACAATGTTAAATACTTCTGAAGAGCAATTTGTATTGGATCTAATGATCTAATTTATTTGTTAATTTAATATTCTATAAGAATATTGATCTATTAATCTTGAAGTAGCAATAACCCAAATTAATTTCAAAAGTATAATTTAATATGCTCCTGAAGTAGTATATGTCTTGATGGCTATAGATATTGGTAATATGTGAAACCATACTCCGTAAAGGAGAGTATAAATATTTATGTCCTGTTGACATTAAATTTATAACTTAACATATTGTAAAGTTACGCAAATAGCCAATATCACCAAATTTTAGTTAGTTGCACGTGACATGTCGGCAAGAATTATTTGTCATGAGCTATTGATGCTATAATACATCTGATATCAAGTGGCTTGACTATAACAATAAAAGAATGAAACACATCAAAGGATAACGTAAAAACATTTAGAGTGTGTTTGATTGGAAATATTTTCCCTAGAAAATGTCAAATTCTTGAAAATTTCTCCATCTTCATGCGTTTAATTGACATATGGAAACGGAATTGAAATTCCAAGGTATAATTCTTTTAAGCATAATTTTCCTCATTTTCCTGGAAAATCAATTCCCACCTCTCCCTAAGTAAAGTGTTTTCCATGAAAGTTGGAAAAGATTTTCTTTTCCATATTTGCATATCAAACACACTCTTAGTTTCTTTCGTTATTATCGTCACGATAACATGAAAGTTGAGTATCTTATGATCAAAGATTCATATGATATATGAAAAATCATGAGTTAAGCACTATTGGTTTCACTGCATTGCCTGAAACAAATACAACATCTCATCGAGATCCGTGGGTGAAGACATGGAAAAAATTCATGAACAAAACTCTAACAGTTGATGCGTAAAAGCATCTAATAATGATAGCTTATCTAAAACAGAGCATCAACGCGCACTTAGCACGTACCTGTCATACAGTAGAATACCTTGTGGATATCTAACTAATAGTCAATCAAGGAAAAAAAGGAAAGTGGGGACTAATTTCCTTGATTATGATGGCCAAGTAGTGACTCTCTTTGATGTTTTTGATTTCTTATTGATAACCCGATTGGTGATTCATCATAATAAATTGTCCTAGTTGATAGTGAAAATACACAGATCATTATTCAAGACAAAGTACTTTATGAATTAACATTAGCTGAAAATAATGCTAATTCTATATATCAGGTGCATCGAACATCATCAAAAGCTCTAGAAGAGCTTGTATTTATTTTGACAAATAGTACTAAATCGTATATTAATGATGCAATTTAAGAAATTTAAGAAAAATTTACTGATTTTTAAAGATATTCAATGGATACTATTGAGATAGTGCAAAAAGATAATAACATTTTTGCATAAATTTCTTTGCCTCTGGCGTAAAATAGATAAAGAAAAAATTCTCGACACTAACATCTGGAATATATTATACATTCATAAAAGTAATTGAGATAAATCATACTACGAACCAGAAGTTCGTTGATCAAAAGAGATTTATACCTTGGCATGATAGGTTTAGTTATACATAAGCGACTATAGTATGGTAGATAATTAACATGAGTACAATCTAAAGAACCAAAAGTTTCCTTTAGCAAATGGTTTCTCATGTGTTGCTTGTAAGCAAGACAAGTTAGTCATTTAACTTTCATATTAAAGGCTAATATTGAATCTCCAATTTTCTTAGAAGAATTCATGTAGATGTATATAGGCTGACATACCCATTATATGAACCATTTTACTAATTTATGGTATTAATACTTCTACTAGATAGTCCCATGTTCACCTGCTTTCTACTTGAAATGCAGCGTTTACTAGACTATTTGCTTATAGAATAAAATTAATAGCCCAATTCTAGGAATCAAGAAAGTCTGCCTTAATGATTCTGATGAGTTTTGATTTTAAGCATTCAATGATTATTGCATGACAATCGGAATTGACCAAGTTGAACATTTAGTTGCTCATGTCCATCAAAATGGTTTATCAAAATTGTTCAGTTAATTGTTAGATCATTGTTCATGAAAACAAAACTCCCAACTTCTACTTAGGATCATGCCATATTACATATTGTAGTAATGGTTCATATAAAGTAAATTATCTATCATCAGTATTCTCCCTTACGGTATGTCTTTAGTTAAGAATCTGATATCTCTTGCTTAAAAAGTTTTGGTTGTGTTGTTCAAAAACATTACTTGTTATATTGGTACAAAAGTTCAATATTATGGAATATTATTATTTGCCATGACCAGTTAGACCATCTCAGTTTGTTAATGATAAGGATTATGGAGAATTTTGTGAAGAATAGAAGGTTCTCTCGTGTGCTGCAACTTTTTAGGCAATTTGATTATTAATGATCACTAGCTACTTGGAACTAAGCTCCAAATATATCTAGAAAGAATGCAGGGTGAGCCGTGTGAGACCACTCACCCACCGTGTGGGCCTTCTAGATTATTTATGAATTTAGATATATTAGAAGTCACATGTCAAACTCGTAACCAGAAGAGTTTATAAGAATATTTGCTTAATTGATTGACTATGAGCAAAGTTTTCAAATATCATAAAAGATATATATATATATGTATTGTTCATATAAAATTTGTGTTTTGAAATCCGCAAGTGTACAGGTCGAACAAGTAATACAGTGGACAATGCGTCTGAGTTATCGTTCCCACAAAGATCGAATTGAGTACCGACATTATGAGTTCTCACTTTATTTGAATGATTAAATATTGAGTTTATGTTGAGAAAGAAAATAGAATAAACAAATTAATGAAACTAAACAAATTAAATATATACAATGATATAGAGGGAATTATATGATGTATATGTGTTAGGATTCACGATTTCACCTTAGTTGGACCACCTAGTCTAGCGACAATCAATCTATGCTAACGATCGAATCTCACGAAATTAACTAACTACTCCTCTCGAAGCTAGCTAATCCTACAAAATTAGGCCCTCTCACCTATCTCTAAGTAAGTGCGTTAATAACCCTCTTAAGTGCATTAAGTGCGTTAATAACCCTCTTAAGTGCATTAATCTACAAGATATTCATATAAGCCTCCCTGAAGTTCACCCTACGTGATCGCACTAACCACAAACAAATCTCTTTGTCTTGTCTAAATTAATGATTCTTACTGCATAAGCTAAGTTAAATATTCCTCTCTCGAGTTCAATAAAAGTCCATACACTCATTCATCCATTGGTCAAAAAGATAAAGACAAAATAATTTACCAATAAGAATTTAATATAGAAATTAATTGCATAAATTAAATATGAAAAACATGATTATAGTCTCAACTGAGTTACATCGTTCGTCATAACTTAAAATTAATTACACATCATAAATGAAAAACACAAATAAAATAGAGTGCATAACCCGGGTAATTAGCTCTTGAATAAGATGAAGAACTCTTGTACTAAGCTTCTCCTTCTTGAATCTCCAACTAGGTTCCCGAATCTCCAAAGGTTTTATGTTTTTCTCCCTTTCTCTATGGTGTTTTTCTATATTATCTCCTCCTTCTTCTTTAAGACTAGGCTAGACACTCTTTTATAAGGTCTAAAAACTGTGTACAAATTAAAGCATAAAAAGAGTTCTAAGGAAATAAGGACAAAAATCAGAAATTCACCCGTGTAGGGTGCATGAGGCCGTACAATATTAACATGCGGCCACATGGCTCTATATGCTGATTTTGCCGAACTTCTAGACACGGGTGCGTTCGTATACAAGCTCTACGCGGCCATATGAGGTCATGTTCTACTGGCAGCTCGTGTTCCAACATCCATAACTTTTAGTAGGAAACTCAGAATTGAGATCCAAAAGTTGCGTTGGACTCGTGACTCGATAAGTGTTCTGATGACCTACTTTACTCCCATGTAAATCATATGTATTACAATTTTGTGGCCCGAAATTCCTTAAAACATGTGACTCTAGTCGACTTGAACACTTCTTTTTGTGCCTTTCTTTTCATTGTCCTCAATTTAATCCCCAAACTTCATAATTTGTGCAACATTGATCCAAATTCATCCATCTTGACTTTCACAGATTTTAACCTGCAATTTCCCAAACTAAACGTAAATGTGAACTTTTAACCATAATATCACACAATTAACGATACATTTAGGGGATGTGAACATTACAAATCAATGCATGTCATATATCTTACTAGTGCATTTTATCCCAAAAAGTCATTAATTATTCATATATTGATTGGGATGTTAATTGCCTATGGTTAATAAAATAATATTATACGCCTCAAGTTATTTGTTATACTATTAATTGAGAACAAATTATTTGTGTTTAAGTGATATTGATCTTTCACTTCAACAGTATTCTTATAACATACCAATAGAACATATGATATCCCCCATATTTGACTTACAGTCTGAAGCCTCTATCTAAAGTTGATAAGTGTGATACGTATAGTCACTGGACCACGCTTACTAAGATGGAAATTATTGTAACGTTGAGAATATGTGATTGATTTGAATTTCTATTTGTATCTTCATCCATGAAGGATGATATATTGCATCATGCTTTTCTGACTATTTCTTAAATTAAATAGTCTTCTTAGCATTAGGGGGAGGAATTGATAGTTGGTAACAAGTATATGAATTGTGTAATTGCAATCCTCACATGTATAATGCAAAGTTGAAGTTTGAAAGATTGTATGCATTTTAGATTACTAACTGCATAGTTTCCAATGGATATACCAAGTTAAATGCTCCAACTTGGATTGATATACAATTCTATAAGAGGATTTAAGATAGTCGATTCCAAAATTAAGATCTGTGAAAAGGTATATGGAGCAGATACTTGTGATGGTCCTTTTGAGGCGCATACTCTAGAAGAGTATACAGACATAACTAATTAAAAAACGTTTAAAGGGGCTCAGATACCTGAAATTACTGAAATAAAAAGGTTTCGATAAGTTATGTCTATGCTGAGATCAAATAAAATCGACAAGAAATAATAGTCAACTGCACATAGTCATGAGCTCAATAAGTAGCAAAGATAATGAATTAAATTTCATCAAAATTGTTGACACTGAATATTGACTACAATAGAAAGACATCCTACAGATTTGTTATAATGTCAACATTATAACGATTTGTTATAATGTCAACATTTTAACGATTGATAGTTATGCTAAAAGTGCATTAAATATGTGGTTGATATCATTGAAACTTGACGTTTCATTCGACTGGCAATATATGAAAATAATTAGACTTGATATGCTTGAATAAAGTATATAAAAAACTTAAAGTTCTTCTATACAATGCCAGTAAATATGAGGAAGATACGCATTGTACTCTTTTTTTTTTCAATTGACTAAGGTTTTGTTCCAATGAGTTTTCCTAGTAACGTTTTTAACGAGGCAACACTGGTGACATATCCAAAGAATAATATACTTATTTTCATTCACTTGGATTTTTTCCTATTGGGTTTGTTCTTTGTAAGGTTTTTAACGAGGTATATTCTTTGTGTAATAAATGCCTGTGACATATATGATACTAACTCTCAATATAAAACTCCTGAAAAGTTGAAACTGCCTGAAGTAGAATATATTTCAAAGTATTGAAAATAATGGAGAGATATGAAAAGTTAAACACGAGAATCATTGTTGGCTGAAATCAGGGGGCGCAGCTATACTCATTTTCCTTCGATCGGTTTTTATCCCACTAGGTTTTTTTGGCGAGATTTTAACGAGGCATCATTTTATTACTCTAAATGATAGTACTATATTGTACTCTTTTTTCTTTGAGTTTGTACTTTTTTCCCATTAGAGTTTTGTCAAGCCAAGGTTTTTGATGAGACAGTTAATGTATAGATAGTCATTCAAGGGGGAGTGTTGTAAATTAATGATAGAGTGAATGACTATCGTACATCTGAAACCCTAGAAATCATAGTGTTAGTTTCTTGCCCCCCAATCCAAGTCTCTATTACTTGCACACCAAGTTTACTTGGACAATACTATTGTGTATATATATAAATAGTCATTATATGTTAAGAATTGAATACAAGAATTTCATGGATTTTCTATATAACTGTTCTCAATCTTTGTTCTTTACTTTCTAGTTTATAACACACACCACGTTATATTTCCTTACATTTCATTGTCACATTAAAAATGACAAAACAATGTATGTATGGTACTATCTGGTGCTATATGACTCTATGACGTATATCGGAGCTCTTAAAATCACTGTTTTGGATGTATGTGTAAATTGAGGGATGTGCGTATAAATTTTGTACACCTTGTATTTAAAAATAACAGTTCTCGAAAGAATCAAAATGATTGAAAATTTTCAAACACCTTGCATCTATATGAGCGCATGGATGCATGTCACTGAATTTGAAAATCATTCAGACACCAATTATGTGGATCACACTTCACACGTGTTTTGTTAAAGGCTATTTCTTTTCGTTTTTTTCTTTTTTTTTTTTTTTTTGAACATTGTTAAAGGCTATCTCTAGTGCAAGTAAAATAATAATAATAGTAATAATAGTAGTAGTAGTAGTAGTAGTAGTAATAATTGTTTTTTGTGCACGAGTAGGATTTGTTCCTAAAAGGGCTTATGGAAAATTGAGTAAAAGTGTGCCTTACCTATTGTAAATCATTGTGCACATGGTGCATAACTCATTTTTCTATTTTAGTTTTTTTCTTTTCTTTTTGAACATTTTTCATTTTGATTTTACTTTGGTGTATTACGGAGTTTGGTTTGATTATTATAGGTTAAAATTTAGCCTCATGGTCTGTCTACTCAAGTTGTTGAAATTTTACTAGACTTCAGCCTAGTTATAGTGGGAGTTAGTAGCCTTCAGATACGAATTATTATTTTGGTTTTATTATGAGAATTTAAAAAATATAATAATCTCTATTCAAAAAAAAAAAAAATATATATATATAATAGTCTAGAAAAATCTATAGAACATACACTACTATATTCTGATAGTTAGTGGTGTTTTGGAATTATACTATTTATTATGATTGGGCAAAAGATCAATATGTGCCATCAATTAATTCAATCCCGGAGAATCTCAAAAAAATGGAAATCGACAGAAAAACAAATTCACATAGGTGACGTTTAGCTGAAATGAAAAGAGTTTAGTCGTGGATGGTTTTCTGAAATATCTTTATGCGTAGTTTTAGAAGCAGAAAAATTTAAGCAAAATCCTCACCATAATTAACATTTATTTGAAAAGAGATTCGGTGAGAAGCACCAAGTGGAAGTGCAAAAGTGAAAAAATTGATTAGTTCTTACTTGAACAAAGCTGGGAGTTTTTTTGTCTCATGAGTAGGGAAGAACCAGTGTTTGGAAAAGTGTAACACATGAGAAGGCAAGTAAGCATTTCATCAATGAAAAGAAAAGGATAGAAGCCCATGGACTATGGACTCACTAGACACAAGGCCCATGTGTCATCAGTTTAGAATTTTATGTATTCTATACAAATATAATGTTCTCAATTTAGAATTCATTGGATTCTAAAAAATCTGGCATCCTTAATCTCTCATGAATTCTGTTGGAATTCATTAAATGGTGGAATTCATGGATTTGATGAATTTTTCTAAAACATAAAAAATCGACGAAAACTTTAATTATAAATAAAGGAAATTTTTTTTCTTATCACTCTAACTTTTAGAATATTATTATATCACATTCAACTTGTATAAAATAATGGTCAATGCCTGAAATAATTATCGTGGTAAGACATAGTTTATAACATTTATCCAAAATCTCCGTGTAATTACAAATTAAGGAAACACTTTTATTCTTATCACCTTAGTTTTTTTCCTTTGCTTTTTTTTTTTATTTTTGAAAAATCATAACAATCTATGCAAAAGAATTTAATGGACGAGACAAGAGATTTTGTTTTTTCTGCATTGCTTTTATTTTTTGAAAAATCTTATCATATCAATCTATACAAAAGAAATTTTAGATATGTTTATAATATGATATTATTAATAAGTTCAAAATAATTTCACAAGTAAATTAACACGACCCTAGTATATTCTTCATTCATCAATGATTTTATAAATGATTATCCCGAAAAAAAATGTAAAAGCAAATTATGTAATTTTTTTTCCGTTAGATTTTTTTTTGGGTACTAAAATTTATCTATAGAATTTATGACTATAATAAAAAAATTTCACTTGATCAAAAGAATAAAATTATAATAATAACAAAGCCATATTTGAAGAACAAATACGATATCAAGAAATTTTTAAAACCTATTAATAAATTAAATATTGAGAACCTTAAATTCAAAAAATATCACAAAAAAATCTATTTCGATCTGCTAAAATCTGTGCCATAGAATTCCTTAAAATCTGTAGGATTCCATGAAATTCTATTAATATCCATAAAATCCATGATATATTCTATAAAGATTAACTAGTTTTATACCTATGCTTTGCATGGAATATAATAATTAACAGGAAAAAATACGTGATAATTTGAAAAACTAAATAATCACAATTTTATTACATACTACTTACTCATATACATATGTTACTAATATACATAAACATAATCAAATATACATAATATTTTCACTTGGCACAAAACTAACTAAATTGTCATTCATAAAACAATATTCTTAAGTATTGAAAATGAGAATGAAGAATTTTTTAACACAAAATTAATTTTATGTAGAGTATGGAAACCAAGAAATTATAGAAAATAAAACATATGAAATTTATATAACTCTAGAATTACCCTACACCCACATTCCATTTATGTATATTAGGGTGTAGATTATTACTATTATACCCCTTCAACTTAAATTTTTGTTCTAAAAGAATTTTTTGTTTTTGCTCTAAATCATCATCACTATCAAATATTATTACTATTGTATCCTTTCAACTTAAACTTTCACTAATATATATTTTTCCAAAAAAATAATAAATTAAGTAATAATATACTAAATATATAACGATAGGTTTTATGGCTTGTGGTTTATAATATTGAATTAAGATAAAAGTTTTGATACTGATTTAATTTTATTTTATTATTATACCATCAAACTCACAAGTAGGCACTTAATCAAAATGAGAAGGAATATCTAATAACTCAAAATTTGAAATTTATCTATCAACTGTTAGAATTTTGAAAAAATATTAAATCTTTAAAAATATTCTAAAAACTAATAGAATAAATACAGAAAATACTAAAGGATAACAAATAGCATATTATATATAAAATAAAAAAATATAATTTGATCTATTATTATAAAATAAAATAATAGCAAAATGCAAGTAATGGATAACACTAATGGAATACTATTATTATTAATAAAAAATAAATAAGTAAAATAAAATAAAATAAAGAAAGCATATAAAAGTAGGATAGTTGTGCGAGAAAACCTGTATATGACAACTATCCTACTTTAATATATATAAGATAAGATAAGATGTTATTTATCTCTAGTCTCCAGTCTAGTTGGTATTTTCTGATTGGATAATTACACGACGCTCTTCCGATCTCATGTATTTATAATTATCTATCCATACTCCTCTGTAAAAATATCAACTAGACTGGAGATTGATCTCGAGCCTAGATAAATAGTACTATTCATCTATAGAACTTTAAAAATCCATACAATTCCACGTTAAGGACACCCTATTTAAATTATATGAGTTAATGGATGTTTAATGCATGATGCAAAGTGACACGTCACACGTAGCAAAACATGCAATGTAATTTTTGTGTTTATGCACTTTTTAAAAAATACACAAGAATACTTCATTGAAAAAAATCTTCATAACTATTAGAAAATAAATAGACAAAAGAAGAGTCACGCACACATGGCTCATGTTATTGGGGAATCAGAGGGCGGACCCCCTTGATTCTCCAATAACAGGGGGGTCATATGTGCTTGACCTCTCCCTAAGGGGAGAGATCACATCTCCTTAAAATTTTTCGTTGTAATACTAATAATAGCATACAGTGTATAATTTTTGTAACATATATGATTTTATACTTTATTAATTTATATATATAACAAAATATGTTAATTTGTTTGGTAAATTTCACAAAAGGTCTATATTCTTAGTAAAATGTGGCATTTTCATTTCTAACATTTTTTTAACCTTTGAAATTTTCAGTCCGGCTATAGAAACAAATCGGTGAATTTGGAGCCTGTCCACCAATTACAGGTGACGTGGCTCCCTGTAATTAGTGGTCGAGCTCTATTTGTATAGAAAATCTTCTGAAATTCCTAACTTTTCAAAAATATCACAAAAGTTTGCGATGAATGGAATCAATCCATTTTAACTATTAAAGGGAAATAAAATGACTTTTTTACTTCTCACATTAAATTAAAAAAAACAACAAGAAGCAGTTCTTTTTATTTTAAAAAAAGTAATAACAATTAAAAATTCTTATCCCTCACCCTGGGTGGTTGGCAGCACATATATCGCAAACCCCATCCTCACAAAATGGCAAATGATATATTACAAGAAAAAAGAGCATCTAAGAGTGAATAGCGTGGTGGCTTGGCCGATTTGGAAGGAACGAAATGACAGATTGTGGCGAGCCCAGCTAGGTTCCACGTTAACTATTGTCTCAAGGGGTTTAAACTACCTTAGTGAATGGAAGGCAGCACAAGAAAGGGGGAGAGTACCGAGCAAAGACAGATGACCGATTGGAAATTGGAAAAACCGCTGGTTGGATGGTTTAAGTGTAATGTTGATGTAGGCATATTTGAGCAACAGGAAAGAGTTGGTTTCGGCTGGATCGTAAGGGACCATGAGAGGTTGTTAAGAGCATCTCCAACGTGTGGAGGTGAAGGTGAAGGTGAAGGTGAAGAGGAAAGAGATTGTGAGGAGATAATTATTTAAAATGAATGAGTGTGTGGAAAGGGGTGTAAGGAAAAAAAGTGAGAAAAGTGAAAAAAATAAGAGAGATAGATAAAAATTCAAAGATAATGATAAAACAGTAGTGGAGAAGGTGGACATTAAGGTGTGGTTTTAGACCTTAAAGTTGACCTTGGAAGAGAAAAGTGAGGATAAATTGGTGTAAATGAGAGAAAAATGATTAACAGAAAAAAATAAAAGAAAGTAGAAAACATATGAGATCCACTTTATTTTTTTGTGTGTGTATGACTTTTTTGAAAGATATATCCCATTAGAAATACTCTAAGATGTGTAAAACCCATTTCAAGGAGGCACATATTCAGGTTAAGGAAGCGGAAGGTATGGGTATTCAAGAAGCACTCAATTGGTTACTTTCGTGTGGCTATACTAATGTAATTGTTGAGATTGATTCCAAGATGGTGGCCGATGCCTTAGACAAAGTAGAAGACCATTCAGAATTTGGACTGATTATCAAAGACTACAAAATGATTTTGAAAGACCACAACTACTTTACCGTACAACATGTTAATCGAAGAGCCAACAAGGCAGCTCATACACTTGCCTGTCGGTCTAGAGAGTTTAATAATCCTTGTACTTTTAATCTTTCCCCTACTTGGCTTAGGTCGATTACTTATTTGGATATAAACCATGATGCTCATGCTAATGAGAATTAAGTCTTTTATTTCAAAAAAAAAAAAAAAAAAAGCCTAGTTGATGCCGGATTTTCTATCATAGTCACCGAAGGCATTACAAGTCCTCTGAATCATGTTTATCAACCTGATCAAACTTTCCATTGTTGTCATCTTTTTAATAGCCAATTCAATCAAACTTTTCAATAAAAAAAAATAGCCAATTTTTTTCACTGGTGCATTGTACAGGTGGAATTATAGTGTATATTCGTATCAAAATTGACGTGTAAGTATGGTTTTTAGATATCATGTTATAAATAAAGTATAATATATCAGTTGTATTGCATAAAATTACGATTTGATATGTAAATTACAAATCACCACTGATATTTGCAGTAAAATGCCTGAGTATTGAGCATAAATTTAGTTGTATAACTGAGTCTATAATTTTAAGTCTCATCCAGACACGCTGTTTAAGTTCATACGTCTAACCTATATAAAATTGTAATAATTAGTGGTCAAATGATCTAATTACTATCAACTATTATAATTATGAGTCTAGTCTCTTATCCATGCATTGCATGAGGAGACTAATTTAAAAAAAAAAAAATTCAATAATAATGAACTAGAAAATATTAAACATATATGTGTCATTGGATTTATGTAATAAAATTAGTATATATACAATTTTTATTTAGCATTTAACATGTTAAATTAATATCTATATATATCTAAATCAAGAGTAGTCTAACCCGTTTTCCCGCCTAAACTATTGATGTCACTAATGATGTCATTTTCCTTTTTTTTTATTTTTTGTTTTTTATTTTTTTCCCTTGCCAACACACTTTTAGCTTTCTCTTCCTTTTATTCTCTTCCTCAATAATCTCTAATCCCCATCTTAATATTTATTCAATTTATCTTTATAACAAACTTACCATTCGGGTACAAATCTGAGTAACTAACATTTTGAAAGTCCTATTTTCCTTGACTGTCATGTAGTTAATTGCGATCGTCCCTTTCTTTCCTCATTTGAATCGTTGATTTTCATCTTCTATGTTGATTATTTTATCTCTTTTTTAGTTTGATAGATTACAAAATATTTAAAAGTTACGGATATGTTGCATTAAATGACGAATTTTCATATGCCTTTTGTTTCCTTTTTTATTTGGGATATATTTATGCTGAATTCTATATATCTGTAGAAATTCAAAGACTATTTGTTCACAAGCTGGTCTTTTTAATGTAATATTTTACTAATAATATTATTATGTAAAAATTAATATTAATAATTATTAATTAATTAACAGTATTGAATATTAATTGTATCAATATTTTATCACTAATGGCACTCAAAGTGTATATGTTGAGGACCATCAATAAATTTATATATATCTTCAATCTTCATCTTAACGTTCATTCAATTTATCTTTGCGACAAACTCTCTCAATTTACTAAAATGGGTTTTCTTTCGTCTCCAACATCAAGTCGTCTAGGTATAAATCTGAGCAAATAACATCTAGAAGGTCTCATTTTTCTTGACTGTCATGTAATTAATTATAGTCTTCCCTTGCATTCCTCCTTTGAATAGTTGATTTACATATACTCTGTTGATTTTTTTTATCTCTTTTTAAGTTTGGTAAATTAAAAAATATTTAAAAGTTACAGATATGTGGCATTAAATAGTGAAATTTTATCTGACTCTTTTTTTTCTAATTTGGCGTATATTTATGCTGAATTCTATATATCTGTAGAAATTCAAAGACTATTTATTCACAAGATGATCTTTTTTTGTGAATGCAATATTTTAATTGGGATAAAAGGAGAAAATAATTGAACTTTTTGGCCTTTTCAAGTATTTAATTTATTTTAGTAATAGTACTCTATTAAATGACTACTCATATCGTACTGTGAATTTTTTATAGACTATCTAAACGAATTCCGTTTAGACACAAGATCATTCCATTATGAAAAAGTATTAATTTATTGTTCATGGAATCAAAATTTACTCCCACATGACTATGTTTTGATGTCTTAATATCCATTATTTCTTTTACATATTCCACTGAGGCCTATGTACAAGGAGAAAGAAGATTGCATATGGAACGTTGATTATTATGTTAATTGTGGAATAAATATGAATTGTTTTTCAATATAAATATATTAGATTGATACTCCCATTGATGTTATTTCCTCAATTGGTACACACTTTGTGTTTTTACACTTTTAGAATATATTGAACTATTGTAAATTCATTAGAAAACATTCACATAGTTAAATTTCAAACTTTTTTTCTACCCGTGCATCGCACGGGTGTTGTACTAGTTTTATTAATATATTAATAGTTACCCGCTTATGTACTCGATTAATATTTTATTATATATTACTTTTAAATCATATAACTTATTAAATATTATTAACTAACATTCTAATAATATGTATCGGGTATGTATATACCCGTATTCGCTCGATACTCATTCTGATAAAAATTTTCATATCCATAAGAACGTACCCTCCCAGCATACCTTTTTAACTGGATAATACTTCGTTTACCCACATAACATTTTAACTGGGCGATACTTCGTCTTATTTTGTACAAGTACCCATAATATCGTTGCTATTTTAGTCTACCAAATAATAAACTTAGTCTTTAAAAAATAGCATGATTTTATAATAATAATCGTTAGAGACGTAATATAGAGACGTAATAATTATAATGATAGATAAAATATCAATATGATAAAAATTTTCATCAAAAGTTAATCTATTAATACTTACTTTTGAGATTAATTATTGTCTTTTATATTATATATATATATATTTGAACAAATTTCTAACATTTTAGGACTACCTGCAAAATAGAAATATACTATGGTACAATTTCAATTTTCACAAATATTAAGAAAAATACAATTAATAGTACTGACAATATAAAATTTAATATCATTTCCCTAACATACCATTTTATTTATTAAATATTTTATTTTTAATAATATTATTTTATCAATTAAAATGCATATTAAATAGAGGAACTGATGAAAGAGGAAAACTAGACCAATTTTATGGGACGAAGGTAATATGAAGATAATTGAATTTGTACAATTATTAATTAGAAAATTTTTGCAAGATAATATAAAGAGTTTAATAGTGTTTGATTTTTTATTAGTATAAATTTGTGTTTTAGGTTTGTATAATTATATTTGCAAAAATCAAAGAAAGATTTTGATGAAGATTTTTAGATATACTGCTTAAATACATGTTTAATATTTTATTATAATTTATTTTTTAAATCATGTAATTTATTTAAATATTATTAGCTAACAATTTAACACTGCCTATCAAACGTGTTAGATAATAAATGTACCTGCTCGTTGCCTATTCAAATAAAAAAATTCATACCCATTGGAGCATATCTACTCTATATACTGCTTTAATCATAAAATACCTTGTTTTATTATGTATTGTCTAACAAATAAACAATAAAATTGTTAAAAAAACGTTACATAATTTCAGAATATTTATTTTTACCATAATACACGTCTGCGCTCGATACCTATTCATATAGAAAATTATAGGCATAAAAATATCTAAGTGGCTATTTGATTCTCATTATTAGCATTGATTTATAATGAAAAATTATAATGAGGTAAAACGAGTGGTGTAGATTTAATAAAAATTTGAAATTTATAGTTATAAATAAGTAGTTGTCAAATCAGTCGTCAAATCAGTGATAGGTGAAATTATAAAGAGAATTAAACAAGGGCTAAATTAGGAACATAAATTAGAAATATATATACACACACATAAAAGATTTTGTTGAAGATTATGGTGTCATCGAAGAAGTATTATTTTATCAAATCCTAACAATAACTTTAGAAAAGTATTAGGGTGTTACCCAAAGAAAGCATTAAAGAAATCGACTTTTTTCCTTGCTATAAATTTCAAAATTATACAAAGGAAAATCTGAAAATTATACCAAGATTTAAAAAAAAAAAAAAAATCCAGTAAGATTGTGATGTAGATTTTAGAAGAGGAGGAATTTTAGGTAGAATTAAGTTCTAATCAAAAAAAGGAATTTAAGGATTTTCATAGGAAGGGGTAAGGGAGGAAGATATATTAGTTAGGGAAGTATTAAATAGAATACCAGACAAATTGGCTATAATGTCAGACACAGTGCAGAAGGAGGAAAAATTCCAAACAAAATTAATTTTGTGTTGGACACTGTAGTATTATATATTTTATGATTGTTCGAATTTTAGGCATAATTAAAGAGTTGAGTATGATAAGAGATATAGGACATGGAAGGGAGAAAATGGGTCTCTCATGCTGATAAGTTTGTTAAAATGGAGTTGTGGTAACGTGTACACATGACATACCCAGCTCCACCGATGCATAGAAATATGAAAACACATCGAAAGGATTTCTTACTATTAGGTTGGCATATTATTATATCATTCCTTTATGCGGAGTAATTAACAAAAAAAAAAAAGAAAAAAAAGCCATATATCCTTCTATTACAATTACTACATGTTCCCCTATAGTGGCTGCATGTCGCCTAATTAACCCATTAACATACTGATAGGAGAACAAAATTATTAGAGATGTCTATGTAAAATTCATCAATTGGCATCTACAAACATAACAAAAAGTAACTCTCATCTTATGTTAATAATAATAATAATCATAATGAATTTCAATAGTGAACAAACCATAGCAAATTCATATCAACTGCTACCTTGGCTTCACTCTTCCGATCTCTTCGCCTCTCCTTCTGTTCTTCATTAAATAAATAAAAAAAATATACTGTTGGAAGTGTGCAGTTATGGCCAATTAAAAATCTATATGTGTGTTTAAAAATATCAATTTAACAATAAATTGAGTCTCATAAATCTATATGTTAGAGCATCCACATTGACGGCGTTAAAACACCTTTTTAGTCAATCATGATCTAACGCCAGATGTCTTACACGATTATAGTGCAAGACAAACACATGGTGTACATTGCAGCACACCACATGTGAAACCACTTTTAGTTTTATACATGTGGCTTTAGTCTCGATCTAATACCATGTGATATGGTATAGTGTTATATAATCACGTGGGTATTAGAACATATCATATGAGATACCACAACCATGTGCCGTGCCCTGACGCTGGCATATGATATTAGATCATTTATATATGCAATGAGCTGTAATATATACCACGTGTCTGTCTTGCACCATAATATCTAGTGTTAGATCATTTTTACATTCTTAGTATAATTGTTAGAGTATCTCTAATAAATTCTTTAAATACAAAATCTTCTTTAAAATAAAGGTACTTTACACTTGACGTCTCCAGTCTTTTAATGTTTATAGATTACAATCCAACTTTTTTTTTGGTGTTGTGAGTCATCGATCTTTGAGGAAATCTCTCCCCAAGTTCTCATTGATACTTTCCATCTGTTTAAACCATTAAACTTTTATAAAAAGACAATTCTACCCTTATAAAATGTTAGGGACCTTGGGTAAAATTACCTTTATGTCATTACTATTTTTTTAATTAAAAATATAGGACAATAATATAAAAATTAAAAAGCAGACACCCCACCCACCTCAATCCTTCGCGCAAGATATAACAAAGGTTTACGTCCAAAATCGACTTGGGCGACAGCCGGCAGTAGCTGGATTGCAAAGCGTAGAGAAGCTTATCGAATTAGTTATTTCTTAATCCCAAATGAAGAAAAGTTTCGGTAAATCGTCTTTGAAATCAGTTGATTTACTCCTAATTTGGATTACCAAGTGGTGGCTGATATTGTAGTGAACGAATTTATAAAATTTATTTCATTGCTTGACCACAATTGGACCTTCCACTCCCGATTTTTAGTGAGGCTTGGTTGCAACTTTGAATTATAATCATTATAAAATAAAGGTGTCTAATTCTGAACAAATCGGGGTTCGCTAGAGTAGGCCCATAATCCCCCAAGACGTTTCAGAAGTGAAGGAGAAAAATAGTCCAAACAAGAGAATCTATTATTTGACACTGATTTAAAGACTCCCTCCACTATCTGCACTACCAATAGTTGGCCAGAAATGGGTCGATAGAGATAAAAGAATTGTCGACAACTATTAGTTTTACTTTATCTGTGAATTATTTTATGTTGTTATTGACGGGGGGCACTGAGAGGTTGCAGCTATTGATATTGTTAGGGTTTCAGATGACCAACCTTTCGCAAGGGTGGGGTGGTGTGTTTGCTTTTGAATTTTTATATTATTTTCTTATATTTTTAATTTTTTGTTTGTTTATTTAAGGAGATAATTATATAAATTATAAAGGTAATTTCACCCAAGGTCCCCAACCTTTTAAGAGGGTAAACTTGTCATTTTATGAAAATTTAATGGTTTAAATGAATGGAAAGTGTTCGTTAGGACTTAAGGAGAGATTCCTTAAATGTTGAGGACCCACAACACTGAAAATAAATTGAGAATGTAATATATTAAATGTTAAAAGGTTAGAAACTTTGGGTGCAAATTACTCTTAAAATTAAGAGCCAAGTATTAAAATTGAGCACTAACAGACTCTCTATTTTAACAGTTTGAAATAGAGAGCTTTAGTTTGACTCTCCAAATTTGAAGAACCAAACCCATTCTCTGTAATTTAATGTTCACATATTCCAATATTCAATAGCGGAGTCAGGAGCTATTACAGGACTGGGCCGGAAGAGTGAGCCGCATATCACACGGCTAAATTACCTTTATATATAAATTTTTTTTTTAACAAGCTAGAAAGAAAATTTTTCCAATTTAGGGGGCCGGAGCCCGGCATGGCCCCTGTAGCTCCGCCGGTGCCCATATTGTTAATTTGATTCAAACAAATAACAATTAATCTCGTTAAAGACAATTAAAATAAATATTGATTAAAAATAAAATATCATAATAATAGTTTTTTGATTCAATCAAAAGAAAGAGTACAAATAAAGAGTTTGTTGGAGTGAATTAAAATTTTTGCTCTATAAATTAAAAAGAATCTAACTATAATGTAAAATATACTCTTTCTTTTTTGACAGCGTAAAATATACTCTTTAAAAACAAAGAGGGTACTGAGATACTCTTAGTTAAAATATCCACATTAGTAGTATTAAACTAAATTGTTATTGAAGTTGTTAGTTAACAACTTTAAAAAGTACCTACATTAATGGTGTTAAAGAAGTTGTCAAAATAATCTTGTTAACTCTGTTGTTTAACTTTAAGAACAATTCTAACATTTTGTTAGAATTTAATGTTTTTAAAACTTTTTTTAATTTATTTAATAAATTTTAACAAATAACTTTTAAAAATAATGTGCCCACTTGGATTTGCATAAATTTTAGTTATTTTGTTTAAAAAATCCTGTGACTTTAATATTGCTAAATTTAACTTATATATGCGGCATTTAACAATACTTTAAGATGCACTTTCTGCTTATATTGATAGCTAAATTTAACAACACGAATGTGATGCTCTTAATAATTCAAAATTATAGCTATATTGGTTGTGTTCCATGGACTAATTTAGTTTTCTGCATTTCTTGCGACTTCAAGTCGTAAATGATGCTTGCATGATTGTAGGAGAACAGAAAATGTGAGCTAATTTTATGGAGTTTGGTTTCTGTTAACATTCATAAATTAATTAAAATAACTTTTATCTATATATTTTTTGAGAAACAACTTTTATATATTTTATATCTTGTTAATATTTTTTTTTCAAATGCAATATATATTTTTTCCACTTTACCTATTTTATGATTTAATTTAATAATAATACCAGTGTAGATTTGCAATTGTTTCGAATACATACCTAATTCTTTATAGCTCTCATTTTTTAGCACCAAAGTTAACTTTGTTGTTAAATTTTAGTATCAATTTTAACAATTGAGTCAGTGTCAATAAGGTGAATTTGTTTACCCAAAAAAAAAATGGTGAATTGGGTGTGCATGTGGCCCACTTGATTTTAGTTGAGTTTTATAATAAGTTAACACTTTCAATGTGGCTCAAGTGCAAGAATTTTATTTTACTTACAAGCTGGCAAAATAACATCTCAACGTACATGCAAAATGAAATCTTTGCGCCCCAATCTGATAGCAATTAGTAGTTAAATTTAAAATGATGATATGTCACTTAACAATCACTTAAAATCTATGTGACTAATTAAATTTAACATCACCATTGTGGATTCTTAGTTTTTCCAACAAGGGCGAATATGTATACTACTCATAGAGTGCTAGAAATTTTATTCTCGATCTTATTCAACACTAATAATATCATACAACTAACTAGCTATTATTCACACTTTGTACCGTACAAGAAACCATGAACTACAGGCGAATACTAAAACACACTCAACCAATATTTACATACATATCTACCTACAAGGAAAATCCATAATGGTGATTAATCATCCAACATTTTTCTTGCAAAATCTACGATGATGTCCTTGCAATATTCTCTTGATTAGGCTGGTGATGCCGGGCCTTTCCAGATATAATCTGTTTATTAATGATATAAATGCACGTTAATCAAATCGAGTTAAAATACAAAACCGCCCATATAATAAAAATTAACAAGTCAACAATACATCGTGACACAATTAACAACGTGTGTTTATCCTTAATTAAAATCAACTTTTCTCCAGGCTCCACAGAATAATTTTTGTTTCCCCAACTTTATTTTACGATGTATGTACTTCGGTTGGCTAGTAATAATGTAAGATTATCTTCCCTTTCAAAATAAATATAAATAAAAAAAGTTAACTTTTCTCACCAACCCGGAAGTTTTAAACCTAGCCAAACATCTTTTAAGAGAAACTATGCGATAAAATCGAGTTTCAAACATGCAAAAGCTTAAAGCAGAGTTTAAGCATAGACTGCAGAGTTTTTTAGAACAGCCTTTGAATGAACTAAAAAGAGATAAAAAATCAATAAAGAATCAAAAGAAAAGTAGTAATAAATAATGTTCAAAGATGGAAGTTAATAACCTGAGAAACAGTCTTCACTATCCGTCTCCCATCTTCAAGATCCGGCACCTGAGCAGCCAAACAGTCCCTTGGAGTCTCAAAGGAAGAAAGTGAAAATTGCTTAGAAACCACACCTACATCAAAGTAAATCACCCCAGAACTCGGTATATCCACTCGGATTTCCTTAACCGGAAACCACAAGAACAAATCCTGAGCCAAAATCCCGGCCAGCCGATCAATCCGTCCGTATTGCAAAGTGCCGGAAACATTCCTAAGGTAACGCAATTCGTCCTCAAACTTGGCAGTGCAAACCTGATCCAAATGAACCTCAAAATTCCCTGAACTGTCAAGACTATACTCTTTTACGCCTTTAGGGAGCAATCCCATCGGCAGCCCGTATCGCTTAAGGACCTCATATACCGATGATGATTCCGGTGCTCCCCTACATGAAACGATATTCAAGACTGTCGATAACAGGACTAGAATCGACACATGGGAGAAAGAAGTCATTTTTTGTGTCAAAACAAGAATTCTTCAACAGCGAGCGACAGTTCAGATACTGGGTTCTGGTAAAATTGGTGGAAAGGCTTGAATGTCGATAGGCCTTGAAGGGACGGGATGGTGGCCGGCCGGTGGCGCCAGCAAGAATAGAGAGAGGTTTAGGAGAACATATTTGCAGGACTAAGTATCTTTAGACAAATGCCGGATTCTTTAAGAAAGGTCAGGGTTGACCACTGGGTTACACGGAAAAATAAACTGGACACGAAACCGGGAAACATTATTTTTAAAAAATACAAGTCACAAAAGGCTACAGAAACTTTATATAAATATTATTTTTAATTTAATTTTATAAATTTAATATTTAACTTCAAAATAGTATTAAATATTAATTAAATAATTGAAATAATGAATTCAACTTAAAATTAATTAAAATTTTAACATAAAATCCTGTTTATCTTAAAACAACTCATAATAAACAAATTAATAATAAAGTGAGAAGAATATTTTTTAATTTTTCTTTGGTTCAGTTGTAACTACAATATCACAAATTGAATTTATAAGTTTATATAAAGTTTGATTTAAAGTATTTTCCACATAAAACTCATAAATATTTTAATTATTTATAAATTAACTTTTAGTTAAATATATTTAAGATATTATTTTTTAACTGTTAGTAAATTTTTAAGTAAGAGTCTCTTTAGAGTTTCTATGAAGTTTCCAAAATTTGTAAAAGAAAGAAACTCTTTTGAAGTTTCTGAAACATTTCCAGAGAGTTTTCAAAGAGTTTCGGTGTCTGAAATATTTCTGATATGAAACACTAGTCTTTTAAGAGTTTTCGTACCTCATAGGTTGACCATTTACAAAGGAGAGTCGGGAGCTAACTGGGTTTACCTACATTGACTCAAGAGTATCGCATTTAATTAGCTCAAACACTATAGATACGTGAATTTGAGGAAAAGAAATAAAACTAGTTAGTATAGGTTTTACGGTTGATGGTGATCGATTCAATCGAAGTCTCGTCATCTCTACAACTTTATACTCGGGATTAATGTTCGGGTTCGATTGGTAATGTCTAAAAGATGAATATTTCAAACATCTAGCTGTGTCGATCATGTAATTAGCACATATTTGAGAAAAAAGGGCACGTGAATATGGGGATGGAATGATGAGGATTGCGATTTGTCTTGGCATAAAATTATAATTTCCCAAAAAAATCATACGTCACACTTTATTTGGCGGAAAGGGTGGTCAACTAGACCATTTATTATTATTATTATTATTATTATTATTATTATTATTATTATTATTATTATTATAGAAAATTAGAGTACGGCGGTTCGTTAAGTCACATTATTATTTATTTATCGATAATAATAAAGTATATAAGTACGTAGTTCTTTATCATTATATATGAAGTGTATTAATATAAGGTTAACAATGGTCGTTTTTCCGAATTCAGTTTATTGGAATATAATTTAGGTCATAAGTTTTTATCCATGATATTTTTAGTAATTACCTATGTCTTGTGTTGCAATAATGAAATTTTTATCAATTGACAAGCGTGCTTGAGTTATAGGTGAGAAGCTCAAGTAATAACCCATGTACGCTTTGTCATGACTTAATGCACAATTTATGAAGTGATAATGCAAATTTTATATAAGAGGTCATTATTGAAATATTTGGTAGTTATCTCAAAGAATTAAAAAACTATAACACTAAACAATTTCTTGAAGTAAAAGAAAGGTGAAGAATATATCCATCCTGTTGAAGTGAAGTTATTATATAATAATATTATAATTCTAATAATATTATTTATTGAATCAATTGCCCAAAAAAAAATTCTATATAAACTACTAGTGCTAAGCACCACTGCACGTAAGTGACTTAAATGATATAAACACGTGACTTAAATGATATAAATGAAATTAAGGTCAAATACATGTGAGATACTTGATTTAGTTAAGCATATGATTCTATTTGGATTGGTGCTTGACACCGATGGTTTTATATAGCATTACTCAACAAAAAACTAGTCTAATATAAATAGTTATTATTATATATTTTTTATTTTTATTTTTTACGCACACAACGGGGAGATAGCGGAGGGGAGGGAACTTTAGGGAAGATGTATATAGTTCAAACATGAATCTCCAACTTAAAAACTTGAGCATCCAAACTCAAGTCCGCCATTCCGGACAACTAGATGTTTCCGTTATAGAGACCCATGACGCTTTGTCCATTACCCATTTTGATCACATGATATAAGCCCACATGTGAGGTGATGGCGTTTAGAGTCAGTTATTGGCCTATTTAGAGTCATACGATCGAATCGAACCAAATCTTGAACATATCTTCATGAATTTGTTTCGTTCTTATTTCTTTTACTTTAGTTTTCAACTATTTTCTAGTTATGTTCTGCATCCTTTTATTTTAATTGTGGTCCGCTTGAGTCACTTGTGAACTATTTAACCCCGAGCTTGTTACTTGCTAGGGTTGGTGATTTGAATATTAAGTTTATCGATTATTCCAGAATCTATTCTCATTCATTGCAATTTCGGTATTTCTGTGGAAATCAACGAACTTGTAATACTTGAATTCGTTCTTGATTTGAGTATTCCTTCCTACAGTTTGCATCTACAGCTTGTTGAAGAATTGCATCGGCCTGGTCATGTGGGGCGTGATAGATCTATTGAGCTTGTTTCTCGCTCTTATTATTGGCCTTCACTCTAGTGTGATGTTTCTCGCTTTGTGGAGCGTCGTACGGTCTATCAAGTTTCAAAGGGAACTACAACGAATGCTGGAGTATATCGACTACTGCCTATAACGTCACAACCTTGGTCAGATATCTCTATGGACTTTGTGCTCGGTCTTCCACGGACTCAATGGGGTAATGATTCATTTTATTCTTTTGTGAAACATTTTGCTTGAATGGATTACCTTTTTCGATTGTTTCTGATCGAGATACCAGTTTACGGTGCCTTGCTAACACTTCTCTCAACTTTAGTAGTGCTTATCACCCACAAACCGATGGGCAAACTGAGACCGTCAACCGTTCTTTGGGTATCTCTAGGGTGTCTAGTTGGTGACAATCTTAAATCATAAGATAAAAAATTGGCGCAGACAGAATTTGCTCACAACCTGGCCGTCAATTGTTCCACGGGCTTTTCTCAATTCTGTGTGGTTTATGGTATTGTTCCGGTGCAGTCCAGTTGATCTGTTGACATTTTCAATCCAACCACTACATAATAAAAATTTTAGATAGTGGAAAACTATAACTGAATAAAACATGAAATCACAAATTCAACTTAATTATAAGCGTATAAGACTATCCATGTTCTCATATCCGAACAAGACTATCCACGAGGAGCCAAGTCAAATCCAACCCGCATTCAAAAATACCAACCCAAATCCTTGCTGAAAAAGTCGTAAAAAATTAAAAAGTATGCAAATGAAAGATTATGTAAAGATTTTCATACAAATAGCGCAACCCTTTCTCGAAATCACATCATCAATGGGATGCCAAAATCTCTAACAAAACAAAAAGATGTTTAATGTTTTGGAGTAATATTGAGGCTTCATCATATATCATGTGATGGTCATCCTCAATATTTTGTTCCTGCAAATCTGATAACTAGTTAGTAGTTTTATAGCACTTGTCTGATACTGTTATATAACACTTCTCGTCTCATGTGAGTGTATAGATACATGTCACATGGAGAGATATCAATAACAACATATCTAAGAAGCGCTAGAAAATTTTCAGATAACTACTTGCCAGGAAACTCTGTGGAAAATCACAACGTTTGATATTTTACATATCATAAATATTTGGAAATAATACGTTCTTAAAAATACGACTTGTGTTTGAGAATACATATATCTGGTTTTGATTTCTTATTTAAATTTGTAATTCTATATATTAAAAACACAACGTTTATTTTCATCCATATCTACTCGCAATCCTTGTCTCGATGATACAACCCACGTCTCTAGAATATATTACTCAAAGCAAAAAAAAAAAAAAGGGGGGGACACAAACAGCATCGTACAAAATTACAGGGGCCAAAATGAAACATCTCCAAAACGTTGTGAATAATAATCAAAAAAGTGGCGTACAATAAAACAAAGCATAACGGCTCGATTCTCTAGAAGTGGTGCAAATGGGTCTTTTACCGCTCGCTATCTCTTTCCCAGCTCATCCTTCACAAGCTGTCGCCCAGAATCAACGATCCCACTATTCCGTTACCCACCTCAACGATCCTGTCCACTGCTTCTTTCTCCCTCTCTCTCCCAGAGAGTGAAGACACTGCTATTCCTTTGTGCAGCATCA
>CAVNYN010222914.1:0-19490 GCA_963692815.1 Nyctanthes arbor-tristis
AGGTAATGGACTGGGAATTTACTACAACCACAATTGAGGGGTAGACGCTTCTTCTTGAGCTTTACGAAATAGATTGAGTGTTGATTGATAGTTTGTGGTCCTACAGAATAACTTTCCCACTCCCACTGGGCGAGTATAATGGGAAGTTAGAACGACGAATTTAGTTACGACTCGCTGGAGGGTCATTATAACTTGTCGAAGTTGATTGTAGCTCGTTTGAAATAAATTGTAACTTGCCGGTGGTGTATGTGACACAAGTTGTTAGAAAATTGTGACCTGTGACGGTCACAATAGTCACAAAGTGTTACCTAATTTTTCTAAAAAACGTATGGTATACCTTAATTTTGTAAAGTATTTCAGAAAAAATTGAATTTGTCAAGTTACCCATGTAAACAGTAAATAAAAATATTATTAAAATTTCTAGTAATTGTGAATTGAGGATAACTTAAAAATTACTTTTTTTTTAAGACGATGCTACGCCTATTATTCTATCTACAACCTTTTTTTTTACAATTTACATACATAACAAAAATCTATCAATTCATATGCAAATGTCAAAATATAAGACTTCACTATATAATGTAAGTTGTAAATAAATTGTATGAATGACAGCGCACAAAGAGTTATCATTTTTTCTTATCGCTACCTTTTTATTTGTAGCACAAACGGTGCATAGCGATCTTCACAACATCGATTAGGTCCTCAACCTTTTTTTAATCCCTTGGGTCTCCAACCTTTCATAAATACCCACAAAAGGTCTTTTTTTCACTATTCGGTCATTTTTTTTTAAATAACGATTATACTCTTAATTTATTAATTTTAAAATAGAATATTTTAAAATAATAAAAAATAAAAAAAGAAAAAACACACCCCACCCACCCAACCCTACCCTACCCTACCCTACCCTACAAGAATAGCCGGAAATGGCAGTATTTTACTGCCATTACTGGCAGCCAAAATGAGGGGGGGAGAGGGTGAATCTCCCCGTTTGCTGCAGAAAACAAGCGGTTTCTGGCATCAAATATCCCCTCAACAAAAATTTTTGCCCTTTTTGGGAGGAAGAACCCCTCCAAACAGCAGCAAAGGGGTGATTTACCCCCTTACCTTTTTGCTGGCGTCTCCGGTAGCAGAAATGACAGCATTTTTTGGGAGGGTGAATTCCAGCAGCATTTTGGGTAGGTGAATCCCCCCATTTACTGTCGGAAACAGCCTGTTTCCAGTAACAAATGGGGGGTCATCTTGGCTGCCGGAAAAGGCAATATTGTGCTGTCGTTTCTGACGGTTCTTGGAGGGGAGAGGGAGGAGAGAGGAGGTAAAGGTGGGGTAAGGGGTGGAGTGGATTTTTTCTTTTTTTTTTTCAAAATTTTTTATTATTTTTAAATATTTTATTGTTAAAGTTAATAAACTAAAAATATAATCGTCATTTTTTAGAAAAATTGACCGAATAGTGTATAGGGGACCTTTCGTGTGTATTTATGAAATATTATAGACCCAGGAGAGTGAAAAATAAGTTTGGAGGCCTAATCGGTTCTTTACTCAAAGGCTAGAGACCTTTTGTGCAATTAACCCAAAGGTGAAAAGGCACCCCCCCCCTCCCAACACAAAATCTTCATCCCTTTGGGAGCGACATCGTGCGCGGAACAAGTCTCCGTCCGGATTATCAAGTGATAACGACACTGGAATTTCGGAGGGGAACAGACTACTTCGAAGTCAATGGAAGAATCGGAAGAGATACTTCTGAACTCGGTGGCTAACTCGGGAGTTCCGATTCCACCCGGCGTTTCGTCGCTTCATGACGTTAAGCCGCCCTGTTCTCCATCTGCTCTGACGCGCTGCGCTTGATGGATCCCAACCATACGCCGACGCTTCCAAATTCATTTCCGGAGGATTCGATGGCTGATCGAGTGAAGATCTGTTCGGAGCTCGCCTCCGCCTTTAAGAACTTGGGCTTCATGGGCTATCTCAGTTTCCACAAGGTTAAAAATCGTCACATTTTCCCATTTACTCATATTGTTTGAATCTTCAATTAATTTTGACTACTTTTGTGGATTTGAAAAGGCAAGGTATAGTGAAAATGTTAATCCTTAAAAGATTGCCTTAGCTGTTGCGTGATTCAGAAACACTCCCAACAGAATGTTTCTAATGCATGCGCTGATGATATGCTGAAATATGAAGATCAGGAAATTTGAACTGTTTAGAAATTCTCTTGATCATTTGTCCCAACTATATCTCAAAATCCTCATATATGGCTCTGATTGATAATTTAAAGTTTTTTGTTGAAATATGTAAATTTGGATGCTTTGTTAAATTTCTCTTCAGTTACTCATTCCATTGTAAATTTAACAAAGCTTCTGAGAACAAACAGGAATTTGTATGGTTAGAGTGAATCTTTTATTGAGGTATTTGCAGGTAAAGGCTTAGGGTTGTGCTTTTGCTGTATGGTCTCTTGTCAATGTAATAGGTCTAAATTCCTAGAGCCTCTCTTGAAAGAATTTTTGTTGCGTTTGATACATTCCATTTGTCAAGAGTTCAAGGCATGTTGCATTTAGAATATTTGGACAGAAAAAAACTATGTCATATGCTATGTGTATCAGTTATATCCCTCAAAAATGGGGAAGCCCATTCCTGCTAGAGTGAAGAAAATAACAGGCACCATTAACGTGATCATTCGTTATGATGGACTTGCAAAGCTTAGGCATGGCACAATGCTAGCTTATGTACATGAGTCCGAGCTCGTTCATCTGGTTCTGGGATGGAATAATGTTTGATCCGAGCTTTAGGCTGGCTTTTTAGCTTGTCAATGATGCTAGCTGACCTTGATACAACATAACCTGATCGCCTAGAATGAGTTATGGTGAAATAGTTAGTCTTGAATGATATATGAATGGGCATAAGATCACCTATGTGCCAAATAATACTTTGCAGTCACCTGTTAGCTACCCTATCCCCTCCCCAAAAAGAGGGGGGGGGGGAGAGAGACAATAGAATGAAGTTATAGAAAAAGTAGTACTGCACTGTATTTTTTTCATCCAAATAGATGGAAAAGGGAGGTGAAGCAAAGAAGGCAAGAAAATCCATCAGTCACTCGCTTTCACAGTCACTTATGATTCAGGTCAATGTATTTTACTTTATAATCACTGCAAAATTTGTCTCTTCAAAATTCTATAGGATTACAAAGCTTAGGATTTTTTTTTTTTTAATCGGAACCAATCTATCTGCTCCCTTCCATATAAATTATTAGTTTATATTTAATTTGTAGTTTGTAATTTGTATTAAATTAAGTGTATGCGTTGGTTAGGCAGTTCCTTTATCCAACTGAAGAGGACTTTTATAAGTTGGTGAGATTCTTGGTGGGAAAGCTGTCAGATTCTTCTGAAGCCCGGATAGCTGCATCTGAAAAAGAAGATAAAAAAGTAAACATTTTGAAGGACGGTGTTGGTCTTAAAGGAGAACCTTTGGAAGAAGATGTTTTAGAAAAATTGAAAGGTACAACTCTCAAGATTCAATTGCTTGAAACCTCTTCTATGAAGCATGAAAGGAACTTCACGCAAAGATCTAGTGAATCTGATATAATTTTACAAAATGGAACAGGAGTTAGGGTTGAAGAATCTGGAGGCAAAGTGCTAGATACTGTTCAAAGGGATTATGTTGAAGAGTTGCCCACAGCGTCTTATGAATTACAGCATCTCGAAGAGGAGCTTAAGTTGTTGAAAGAAGCAACAGAAATGGCATTTAATGACCAATACCCTGTTGAGTTTTATATTGAACAGCTCAACGATCAAATCAAAGTAAAAAGACAAGAGCTCGTGGAACTAGAGTCTCAATGGTAAGTTACTGGTGATCCTTTCAATTTCAATAGGAGTTAAATTTCTCTGACCAAGCAAGTAAACTAACTTGTCCGTTGTTAGTTTCTTTTATATGTTATTTCCCATTTTGATCCTGTTAAAGGCTGTTTTGATAATGAGGAGAAATGAGTGGGGGGAGATAATGAATTTTTGAAATGGTTGTAATCAAGTAGTAGTCGAATCATCGGTAGGTGAAATTATAATGTGAAAGTTATAATGAGAATCAAGCACCCATATAATTATTGCCACCGTGACTGTAAAGAATGAATATATAGGACTAGGCCCGATCACCAACTTTTAACCTCTTTCCCTTCCATGATACTGACAACTGCCATCTAATCTTAGTCACACTTACATTCATAAATCAGATAGATAATATATGACCACATCCATCTAATGCAGGCAATCTAAAAGAAAACCTTTGGAAGAGATAAGGAGGAATCTTGAGAAGTCCCTCCATGCTGTAAATCCAGAGGTCCATGAAAAGCTTGCAAAAGTCCATGAAAAGCTTGCAAAAGTAAGGGGGATTGAATTTGAAAGGGAAGGTGTCTTAGCTGAGATCAAAGAAAGGTATACCATTGGTTGATATTTTGTTGACAATTATAAAAGAAATTCTGGCTTTGCATATCGATGGAATATTCTACCATTTGTACCTTGTTTTTGATCTTTTCAAGTATCATATTTAACCACAAAACATTATGCGATTCACTAGTCTAGTGGAAGCACTGATGAGCCTCCTTAAGCATCCTTTTTATGAGATCAGCGAACTCTGTTGTGAGAAAAAGTCCAGTTCACATTAAGAGAAAAATAACTAGCAAGTAAAACTAAACAGGGTCCTAATATGTCGGGAAAGAAACATATCATACTTTGTATTCAGAATTGAATTAATCTGGCTTCTTTATTTTTTTAAAAATAAAATGTGCATGCTGATAAGTGATTCAGTGGCAGTTCTACAGAAACGGCGATTAGACCTATCTGTGCGTTATTCTTTTGAGTTTTTTCTTTAAATGAAAATGTATTTGAGAAGAATGTTGCAGGCTGACATTATGAAGGATATATGTTTTCAAATGTATAAGAAAGAAAATGATAATATACTCTAAACATAGAGATGGCGCTGATCAAGGATAAATTGAGGAAAGAATGACATAAATGACTGGAATATGTTTTTCCTACACCTGAATGGGTCCCAAGTAATACACAATCTTGGTAGAATAAACTACAAGGAGAAGAAGCCTAATACTATCATAATCTGATGTAGCTGTTAGGATCTTGTTGTTTAGGCAGAGGTTATTCTAGCTAAAGCTTTGTTCGATAAATCATGAAATTACATTGCTTCATTTGATTCAATGGGATGGTAATTATGATTATCTAATGCCCATTTCCTGTCATTATGTAGGGAGAAGGAACTTTCAAAGCTTTCAGCTGATCTTGAGAAGCAACCAAATTTGGCATCTAGGAGATCCTACCTTGAACGGATAGAAGAGAATACAAAGAATAGCAGGAGACAGGATATTGACATACAACGGATCTTAAATGATACCAGAGAGCTTCAGTTGGAAAGTAATTCCATCCAAGAGCGCCTTGATCGAACTTATGCTGTAGTAGACAAAACCATTTTCAGGTACAACTAAACTAATGGTTCCAGTGCCTTTCCCAAGTTTGACAATTTTTTTTTTTTGTCTACAAATGATGATTTATCGCTAAACAAAATAATCCTTCAGGGAGGCCAAGAAAGGCCCAGTTGCTCGACAAGCTTATAGGCTTCTTACAAGCATCCATGAGAGCTTTGAACAGATTGCTGAGATCATTCTCACCACTGACAGAATACGAAGGAACGTAACTGATTATGAGGCCAAACTAGCAACCACTACCTCCAGACGGTTGAACACGGACAAATTGCAAGCAGATCTTGATGCCATCAGAACAGAAAATGATCTTCTGGAGCGACGCCTTCGTGATAAATGAATCTGCTTGTTTCTGTCAAACTACTGAACTGTAAGTGAGATCGAACTGATTGTCCCAACTAAAAGCTCATTTATAGGCAGTGTAAAGTTGAGAACTCTACAGTCTCCGCTTATGTCCAAAAGTCTGAAGTTCATTCGGATATCGTTTTACTTGGAGAAATTGAGAAAGATACAAATTTTGTACAGTTACATACTTATCCATTTCGTTCGTAATATAAGTGTATTTGTGTTCTTTCGTCCTATTAAAAGAAAGAAGTCAATCGGATCCGTAGCAATTCTACTTGGCTTGAGTTGCTTATTCCATATTTCGGATAAACTTGCTCAACTCTTGTGTCTTTACTCGGTTTTGAGTTACGTTAATTATATGTAATTGCTAATATTGTCGTGATTGCCAATGAAAGTGAAAAAGCGCCTTCCCTTTTTCTATGAAGCCAAAAGGCCAAAAATGGGTCCCAAGATCAAATATTCTGTGGAAAATTTTTATGGATATTTTGCCCACCAAATTGTCCAAGGTGTGGGGGGCCTTGTGGAGGAGTGTATCATGCATTAGTGGGATGTGAGGCTATTCAGTTAGCTTGGGAAGGATCGGCGTTTGAGGGGCTGATGACGGAGCATATGATGGTGAGAAGATGGGAGATTTTATTCTCCATTCATCGTGGCAGCTGCATATTCGGCAGGCGGTGTGGTTGATTTTGGCTTATGGAAGTGCTGGTTTGTAAGGAATGCAGCTGTGTTCGAAGGAAAACAGATGGCGGTGGGTGGTACTTACTTTGATGGTGGCGCTTGGCTTTGTGGGGGAATATGAGAGAGCCCGTGCACTTAATGGGGTTGTGGGGCGGCAGGTGATGGGAGTGAAAGGTGGCAGACTGGCAGGCTCCCGCTGGAGATTGGTTGAAAATTAATGTTGATGTGGTCATGGCGAGGCACGATCAGGTTTAGGGTTGGGGTTGGTGTGGTTTGTTGGAATGAGTGGGGGAAGATGCTGGCGGCGTGTTCATGGGAATGTATTGGAAGGTTCACGCCACATCATGGGGACTGCATGGCAATGCCAGGGGGCTCAATTTACGGTAGAAATGGGGGTTAGAAAGACTGGTGTCTGAGTCTAATGTGTTAGCCTTATTCAGAGCTTGAAACCAGAGCTATTGAAGGCCCTTTGATGGAGTGGATCACATCCTTTTTTCAGATGTGAAGTTGGTGGACTTCTAGTTTCAAGTTATCAAGCAGAGTGCGAATATAGTAGCACATCTCTTTGTCAGGCAAGCGATTGATTGTAATATTTCTTGTTCTTGGATGGATACACCCACATCTTTAATTGTAAACTCTATGGAAGTTGATTTAATTATCAAGCAGAGTGCGAATATAGTAGCACATCTCTTTGTCAGGCATACGATTGATTGTAATATTTTTCGTTCTTGGATGGATACACCCCCATCTTTCATTGTAAACTCTTGGAAGTTGATTTATTTGTTAATTAACAATGCAGGGTTTTGATTGCCCAAAAAAAAAAAAAAAATTTAATACTAATTAATCTAAAATAAACTAGGCGTGTAAGCAATTAGGTTTGAGTGGTTTTTTTAATCAAATTTCAAGTCAAATCATTTAAAGCAATTTGGAATTTTTCAAAGAAAACTTTTAAATCATAGGCGTATTTCAAATCCACACAGCATGTTTCATCCCTGCCACCTGGGTGAAAGTTTTTTAACAAAATTTTCAGGAAGTTTAAATCAAACCAAACCATTTGATTTCTTAAACCAAACCAAATCATACCATACCATATTTTTATGGTTTTTGCAATTTGCCAATAGAAAAGATTAGCATGTTCCAAATGAGTTAAAAATAATACATTCATCTAGGATTTTCGAATTAAACATTAATTGCATAATATGAGGTGGCACTGTACCACAAATAAAATTTTAATTGTCAAAAGTTGTAGAGTAACGTTACAAATACGCCCCATCTCATGCCCACTTAATATCCACCTTATAGAATTACTTATATATTTCGTGTAATTTGCTTCTAATTTATTATGATATGTAAACAACTCAAAGGGTTGGATGTGAGATGTACGTGAGATGGGTAAACATTTAGCATTATCCAAAGTTGTACCTCATATAATTTCACTTTTAATCATAAATAAATATATTATAATAGTAACATTAGTAAATAATTAATAAGAGTGACAAATGTAGATTTATGACAAAAATAAGAAAAAGATAATTTTTTTGATTCTATTATAAGAAAATAGGATGATAATTTAAAAATAAAAACTTGTGAAAAACAAATTAAATTAAATCATATTTTCTTGGTATTTCAAATAAAAATTGTCATTCAACTTGCCACATACAATTTCAAAAAAAATAACAATAAAAATAAATAAATAAAACAAAATTCTCGCTACATACAAATTAATGGAATATATTAAACTAATTAGGGATAGTGTGAATGCGAAAAGAGTTAAGTTTGGAACTTGGTGAGAAAATAATAAATAGTGAATTTGTGATTGGTTGCGTAAATGGGAAAATGAAAAGAGTCTATATTTAACTAATAGTATGTTTAATTACAAATTGTTTTCCATGAAAATTGTCATTTTCTACTTAAATTTTCTTTCTAATCATAGCTTTATTTTTCATAAAAAATATTTTCTATCATTGATGAAAAAGTTGAAATTTTCCTTGAAATCAAAGAAAATGAACTCCACCAATGGGGGGATATGTGAAAATATTCTCTATAGAAAATAAATTTTAATTTCTTTTTTACCATCCAATCAAACCTATATGCCATGTGGGTGCAGGTAGTGTTCCTTTTAAAAGGGGGCGGGGGGGGGGGGAAGTCTATTTGATGGGGTCATGAATTAAAGACAAATTATGTCATGATTTTTTTTTTTTTAAATTTTGGCAGTTTTAAACGGTTGTACAAAATTAAAATCTAAACTAAACCATTTTAAAGAAGTTTAATTTGGATCAAAATCAATCGTTAACGAGTCCATGTGTACTCAAGCCAACAATTTCAAAAATTGTGATTTTGATTCATCGGTTTGGCGATTTACATTTACAATGCTAAAATAAACCAACGAAAATGAAAGGCAGGAAGCAAAACATTAGTAATAATAATTACTTTCAATTTCAGTAGAATTCTTCACCCCCCAAAAAATAAAAATAAAAATAAAAATAAAAAAATTAAAAAATTAAAATAAAGTAAAAATTCTTTCAATTGATAAAAAAAGAAAAGAAAAGAAAAGAAACCGATATGAGGGCCAAGAAAGGAAAAGGTGAGGACGAAAACGCAAAGTACCCAAAATGCACAACCAATAGTAACTTATAAACCCTAATCTAACAAGCGACTGTGGGTTTTAGGGTTTCAGACTTGCAGTGATTTCTACAAGACAAAATCATCTTCTTCCGGTATTCATCGCCATATTGAAAGGTGAGACATCGGCTTTGTAGAGTAATGGCAGCTCCCAAAAACAAGAAGAAAACGAACTCGCAAAATCCTCCTAGAAAGAAGCAAAAGCAAGTAATTTTGGCTAAAGAACCAGAAAAAGAAGACCTCCTCAGCGGTTCTGATGGAATGGCTGAAGAAGTAGAAGAACACGAGGAATCTGATGAAGAAGAACAGGAACTTAATTCAGACTTGGATATGTCATCAGATGGGGATGATCCTTTTGCAGATGATATTCTGAAAGAAAATGGTGATGAAGGTGCTCTGTTTCCCTTATAGTTTAATTTTAACTTTCGGGTCATTTTTTATTCTCCTAAACTTACCAAATATACTACTGATTTTTTTGTATAGAGGAAGGGTCAGATGTAGATTCAGACTCTGATGTCTCTGATATTGAGACCAAAGCAAGAGCACTTGATGAGGAAAAGGCAAGGGTAGAAGAAGAAGCAGAAGCTGAATTGCAGCTCAATATCAAAGAAGAGGCCGATGAGTTCCAATTACCAACCAAGGAGGTTTAAATATTGCTTCTGCGTTGCGTTGATGAGTTAATATTACTATATTTATTTATTGGTTAAAAACTTTTTGTCAAGCTAGATTTCAACTGTTTCTGATAAATGCAGGAGCTAGAAGAAGAAGCAAATAGGCCCCCAGATCTTTCGAATCTCCAAAGAAGGATAAAAGAGGGTAAAATCCTGTTTCTATTTCCTAATATCTTAATTTTGGCACCTTTTTTTGTGTTGAAATTCCTAGTTCAGTTGTCATTTTTTACTAAGTAAATGTCTGATTGATCTATTTCAGTTGTGCGAGTCCTATCGAATTTTAAGTCTCTAAGACAGGATGGAGCTACAAGAAAGGATTATGTTGATCAACTTAAATTGGATTTAATTTCTTACTACGGATACAATGAGTTTCTTATCGAATCTTTGATCGAGGTTATTTGTCAATTTATGAATATTCAACTTCTGTTTTGTCTTCATGTTGCTGAAGTTCCATTTACATCGTGGGTTTTGTGGCTTTTTTAATCTATACTCAGATGTTTCCAGTCGTTGAACTTATGGAACTTATTGAAGCTTTCGAGAAGCCTCGTCCAATATGTCTCAGAACAAACACTTTGAAGGTGAATTGTAATAAGAATTTCTTCTTTGCCGATTTGGTTTATTATTCACGCTAACAATCCTTCACCAGTTACACCATGTTGATAGACTTTCCTTTGGTTGTATCCAGACTCGCAGGCGGGACTTGGCTGGTGTGCTTTTGAACAGAGGAGTCAACCTCGATCCATTAAGCAAGTGGTCCAAAGTATGACTGATATATGCTTATTCCCATCTGTATATATTGGTTTATGTTTCTGTGTATCATTCTTGTTCTGTTTCCAAGGAATAAGTATTTGTGTGTTTTGTAGGTTGGCCTGGTTGTGTATGATTCACAAGTGCCAATTGGGGCAACTCCAGAGTATATGGCTGGGTATTATATGGTAGCTTCTAATCCTTGAACTCTCAATTTCAATGTTAGTTTATAGTATTAACTCAATGCTGACACTGTATTTGTTGACAGCTTCAAAGTGCTAGCTCTATCTTGCCTGTAATGGCCCTTGCACCTCAGGAGAAAGAGAAAATCGTAGACATGGCGTATGTAATTTTAGCTATCTAATGTTGCAATTTTCATCCCTCTTCCTTAGTGTCTGCTAACTTTCTATTTATGTCTCTTGGCCACTTTTAGAGCTTGATCTCTAGAGATTTATGTAAAGAAGATAGGAGAATGTGTGGTGGGAATTTAAAGAAAGATTATTTGGAAGTGTGAAAATGATGCTCTTTTGTTTTTGGTTGGAAAATCTGTGGTTGATATTGATATGATAAATTTTTAGTTTTTCATAAAGCTCTAGAGAACAAGCTCTTAAGTCGTTGGGTGCCCTTTCTTCTTTCTTAATTCTTCCATTTGAAATTGATTGAGTTCATGTTTTTCTTTTAATTGGGTGCAATCCTTTCTTTTCACCGGCTTATGTTTTTTCTACCCCTTTTATATCTACTTCTTTTCTATTTTACACGTCCTTATTTGTAGTAGTGTTTAAAATTGTTTTGCATATTTAATTATCTCCGGCAGCTGCTTATGCAGCTGTGGCATAAAGGATGTAACAAAAGTTTTTTTTCTTCAGATTCATGATTGATATTTATAATCAGTTTAAAATTTTAATCCTGTCTTATGTTCTGCTGTGAGTCATCATCAAAGTAGAAATAGAATAAATGGAACTGAGTGATGGACAATTGACTTGTGGATCGCACAATATGTGAATAAAAATGGTTTGACCAATTTCTATTTTGAAATAGAAATAGACTATTGTGGGCTATTGCTGATATTTATCATGTATGAATCCCAATCAGCTTGAAATATTATGTTTCAAAACATGCTTGCAAGCATGGCCTATCAGCACATAATGAAATGGTGATATGAACATCGTACTTGACTCATATTCCCCTCTTTTGACACAAATTTTCCATTTGTAGAGCTGCTCCTGGTGGTAAAACAACTTATATTGCCGCACTAATGAAAAACAGTGGTAAGTGGCTAATTTTTATTTACTCTTATTCCTAGTGTTGTATGTTTATAGAAGGGAATATGATAACTTGTTTGGGATGTCTGATTTCTTCTTTGTTATATGTATGATTGTTATTGAATCTGGGTTTTCAGTGGTTAGTTTCGGACAGAAGGTACACAGTCTGTTGCTGCGTCCTCTGGACTCCCGGTCTGAGGATGCGTACTTCTTCTGATCTTGATTTGATTCATTTCTCTGTCAGTCCAAAAGTTGTTTGTAATTTGAATTCAGCTATTTGCTTGTAAATCCTACACCCAACTCCGAGCCCCATGACAACAAGAATCCCCACCCTAGGAATTGGGTTTCCTTCAGACTTGCGGATTTAGTTTCGTGAATCAATGTAGTGTGACAAACATTATAGTCCAGAAGGTCAATGAGTAGGCTGTTCCTAATATTGTATTGTAGTCCTCCAGCCCTTTAGTACTGGGATAAAAAGAAAGGTTGGGGAAGAAAAAACGCCACTACCTCCCCCCCCCCCCGGGGGTTTTCTTCTCTCTTGGGGGAGGGGTGGGGTTGGTGTGGGTGCTGCGTACTTTTTGTTTATGGAGCATAACTTCCTTCTAGAGCTTTTGGTGTGACCATGCATGGAATGGAACTCATACTTTTGCACTAAATGTTGAAACTTTTCATGTTTTCCCATTTCTTTTCCTCTTCCTCTCAATATTATATATTCTGAAAACTCAAAGACTGCAAATTTTGTTATGAATTACATATCTGGTTTACTTAAATCGTTATATTTTTTAAAAACAAACACATTAGTGATTAGACATGCAAACTTACTATTGCAAGTTTAACCATTTCTTTGAGTATATTAACGTGGTTTCACTTGAAAAAGGTATCATTTATGCTAATGAGATGAAGGAGTCAAGGCTTAAATCTCTTACTGCAAATTTACATCGCATGGGGGTGACAAACACCATTGTCTGTAACTACGATGGGAGGGAGGTTAGCATCTCTCATTATTCCTGAAATTTCTTTAAAAGATTTTATAATTCGGTACTTTGTATATTTCTTAATCATGCAAGGCTGTAGAGTACGGTTGGCAAGGCTATGAGAACAAAGAAGGAACAACATGAAATAATAGCTTTGCTTAGTTTTCCTATTTCCTCACTATTTTAGTCAGGCTTATATTATCCTTGCTTCCATTTATAGTTGTGCCATCTATGCATTCTGGTGGATCTAACATTTTGGTTCCTTATAAATCTACTTTAGCTGCCTAAAGTTATGGGCAACAATACAGTTGATAGGGTTCTATTGGATGCTCCTTGCAGTGGGACTGGGGTAACTGTCTTTGCTTAATCTTGAAATTCCATGTGAGATTCTTTTGTGCTCACTGTAGAACAAGTTTTGACATGGTTATTATTCTCTTTTTAGGTTATATCTAAGGACGAGTCTGTAAAAACCTCGAAAAGCGATCTAGATATACAAAATTGTGCACATCTGCAGAAGGTATGGATTATTGTCATGTTGTGAGTGTAATTTTAGATCCGAAAACATATGTTGGGGCATAATTTTCATAGGGAAACCCCCAACCCTTTCCCTCCACAAAAAAAATAAAAAATAAAAAAAGAGGAAAGAAAGGTTAACGGCTTATGCTGAACCATGAGTTATGAAACATTGGAGAACAATTAGGAATTATTAACATAACTGGCATTTGTTAAGGAATATTAGGAAGAGCTTTTCTTTGCCTTGTTTGATTTGGATTCTCCAAAATCAGTTGTCCCTCAAACTCATTTTAAACTACACATTTATCTAGTAAAATAATTTTGCACGTAGATTCATAACTTTTCCTTACATTTCAACCACACATTCTCCCAAAAAATCACTTTTCCACAGATTAATTCTCAAAAATCTAAATCACACACACTAGTTAGACTTTGCTTGGTAGCGGTTTAATCTTAGCAAATATCTGTGTGTGTGTGTGTAAAAAGCGTGGGAATATGTTGTTAGGTTACAGGAAACATAAAAGTTTATCTTTCGTTTATTGATTTTTGAAAGACTATTTCCAGACAAACTTAGATTCTTGCCTTTCTTGCTTCCTTTTTAGCTGCTGCACAGATGCAGTTCTGTAAGAGAATCCTTTTCTATATTGTAATCTATAACATCCCATTTATTTTGTGCCTCGTCTACTTTTGGTGCCTCATCTGTCTTCTAAATCTATATGCAGCAATTAATCCTTGCAGCTATAGACATGGTGGATGCCAATTCAAAATCAGGGGGTTACATTGTTTACTCTACATGCTCCATAATGGTTGCTGAGGTGTGTTATGTTGACTCCACTTAAATCCTTGGATATCATTCTTTTTTTTTTTTTTTTTTTAGCCCTGAAGCCTGGAATTTGCAGAATGAGGCAGTTATAGATTATGCACTCAAAAAGAGGGATGTAAAACTTGTGCCTTGCGGACTTGATTTTGGGCGCCCAGGGTATCGCCTACCTATAACTTATTTATTATTCAAATCTTACAGTGTCAAGATTTATGGTCTGACTGTTTATTTTGTATTCTAGATTTATTCGCTTTAGGCAACACCGTTTCCATACCTCATTGGAGAAGACGAGACGTTTCTATCCCCATGTTCACAACATGGATGGATTCTTTGTGGGAAAGGTATGCCTTAAGGAATTGAACCTATTGAAATGAGTTGATTTCTTCGAGTTGATAAACTTTTAGTATCCTTAGCAGCAAGTTGTGAATGCTAGTGGGTACTTTGCATGCTATTTTGTTACTTTGCCAGCCAGCCCATGTAATATTACCTTTTCCCTTTGGCTGCGTATTTATTATGTTCTATTTTCTCATTTATATTTTTATATTCCTGATACTTCCCGGAAGAATAAGTTGCTTTATCTACCGGGCTTGAATACATAGAAGATGCTTTTCAGGTTTTTTTTTTTTTTTTGCCCCCGTTCTGCTGCTCCTACGCTATGTCTAGTTGAGATGTCTATTATCTCACTTCTAAACAGTATTGAATGTTCTCTAAACCTGTTCTGTTTTTGCCCTCTGATCGTGACTGGTATGCTGGGGGGGTACTAATGTGCATTACTCAAAACTTACACCAGTAATCCCCTCTTCTCTTTGCTGCGATTACAAATTTATGATATCTTATAAATACTTTTTGCTTTGAATACCTATATGAACCCATTGTCTTGCATAGCTAAGAGCTTGGATCTTGGCTTCTATTTTTTAGTTCATCTTTCTTCGATAAGAGTTGGTTTGGTCAGGGTTATGTGATTGGTTTGTGATCATAAAAGATATAAATTACGCAATAATTAGACTTTGTAGTTCCCTGTGCAGTTGCTTTCTGTACAAATATTTGACTACTTCCCTCAAACTGCATAACCCATTTCCATTTGCAGTTAAAGAAAATGAGCAATTCCAAGCCAGCTCCAAGTCCCTCTGAACCTTCAGCAGAGGTGGCACAGGGACCCGAGTTGATAGAGAGCAATGTCCTGGACAACGGTGAAGGAGATATCCACCAACCATCTAAGAACAAAGAGGTTGACAAGGAGCACAAAAAGTTGGGTAATGGTATTGGTAAGGGCAAGAAAGGAGAAAGTCCACCTATCAAGGAAAAGAGAACAAAAAGGAAACGCCCTTCTAGAGAGGAAATTTCAAGAATCAGGTACTTTGTCAACCTGAATACCATCTACTATTTAAGAAACGATTTCTTTTTGTGGCCTTTCTTTTTTTCGGGTTTTCTGAGCAATGAGGCTTGTGCACTATCAATAACATCATGAGATGTGAAGGTAAAGTTATAGATGGCAAGAGTTCCGTAGATAGTTGATAATATATTACAATTAAATGTGCCTTTTTTTGTGGCCTCATACCCTTTATTTGTTTCTCGTTTTACTGGAAATATATTCAGGGAAGAGAAGAGACAAGCTTTAAGGGAAGCTAAGAAGAAAGCTAAAACAAATAAGAATGTGGCCCAGAGGAATGGTAGAACTGGGGACTGACCAATTTGCAGCAGACGGTTACATGTTTGGTAAAACCGAAGACAAAATTCTGGGTGGGTTAATCTTTTCCTGCATCGTGTCCAGCTTATACATGCTTAGGCACGAGCGGTTGGAATGCAGAAAAATACTAATTTATTCGGGGCCAGAGTTCTGAGATGGATTTTTTTTTTTTTAAACTGATTTATGCTATAAATATTTCTGCGTTGACGGTCAGTTGTATCGAGGTCAGGTTAGTTTCTGTTATAGAAATGCCTTCGTAGGGGCCGCACGGTTAAGCTATTATTAAGGAAGGAGGAAAGGAGGAAATGGCTGATGTATAATATAATGGTGCATCTAGGACAGCACTTGACTGTTTGTAATAGGATCAAAATAGTGACAGACTGAGCCTTTTCTCAAACATATGAATTTGGATGCTGCAGGAATGAAAATTTTGGTTCATTTTTCTTGCTTTCATCGCTTAGGAGAAATATTTATATCAATGACGTTGATAATGATTTTACGTCTATTTTGCTTGTCAAAGTACATTTGTCATCTCTAGATGGAAGTAGAGTGGTCTAGCTATGAAAATAGATCGGGTTATGAGTTCAAAACCCGATCTCTAATCACAAGTTGGAGCCTGATCTCTAATAACGTGGTATCATGTTGTGCCACCTCACTTCTCTATTTGGTGTTAGAGTTGCTTCGTACTAAGAGTATTTACCGTCCGTTAATATTCAAAGTTGCTTGTAAAGTGACGGTGTAAATCTGTTTGTTATAACTCATAAGCCATTTCTTCATAGTCGCTTCTTTTAAGGAGACGGTTTAAACGGTCATGTAGTTTTAGACGTGAAAGGGCTTTTCATTAGTTTATAAGATATACGTGCGGTCTTATCCGAGGTCATTAGTTTACCCAACCTATCTGGGAATGATGGGTCTCAACTCGAGAGGAACTGGAAAATTTATCTGAGATTTCACGGATTATACTTTACACAAATTCCTTGACGGTTCCACCCTAACGAATTTGCTCATTTAGATTGTATGCCAAATAACATTGAAAGTTTTGGTTTCAAAAGATGAAATGTCTATTTTTTTTTCAGGAGAAAGTCTTTTAATAAGATATATGTACACGGTCTTTTAAGGAGAACGCCTTTACGTACCGTCTTATGTGGTGCAATCATATAATGATGTTGAAACAACTGAGAATGGCAAGGGGGCCGGAAATATCTCAACTCGGTGGGGAGCCGCCCCAAATGAGGTGGGGGATTCCCCAAATTAATTGGAGATCAGGAAGGGGGATGAACGTTCATCCCCGAAGTGGGGACGGAGCAGGGACGGGGTTGCCATTCCCGACCCGAATATTATGATGGAACTATTGTAGTTTCATGTTTGCATAGTTTGAATATTTTAATCAAGATTCTGGATTAAATGGTTGAGTGTTTGAGTGATATTTAATTATGATGGTTACATATATTGAATGGTTTAATTTCTTTTTTTTTTTTTTTTTGGGGTACTTTGAAATGTAAAAATGAATTAGCATGTTCTTGGCCGAAATGGGAATTAAACCGGGATGAACGACATCGCCAACCAGTCCCCCTTCCTGTCACCGGGCTCGAAATAAACGGGGACGGAGCGGAGATAGGCTTTCTAAACAGGACGGAGATTGAAATAGGGGTCCTCGGATGGGGCTGCTTCATTTAATAAGCCGCCTCTTATGGAGTTGGAAGTTCATGCACATGATATTTGATGAAAAAATCATTGAGTTGTATCAATTTTTGCAAGCATTACTAGTACAGAGACAAAAACAAGACACCGTTAAAATTTCAAGAAAATTCCCTCAAATTTCACTTTTTAGATATTATAAATAATAAAATTGAGAATTCCAAATTTTCAGAAGGGAAGATCCCATTAAACCCTGAAATTTCTTCCAGTGAATGTCTGACCAAATTGCCAATTAGATGGTACAATGTTCCATGAAGTCGAAGTCCTATGGTCACTTGCTTTAACTCGGAAAGAAAGCGATTGTCCGACCAAATCCTCATTTGATTGCCAATTTTGGCCCCAATTGCGGCTCATCGGCATCCAATCGGTTCTCGAACTCTTCACCCACACCTTTATTATGTCTCCGGCACCCGCGACGTTGGTGATCAAGATAAGGTTGAAGTAATGGAAGCCGCCCATCGTGAATTTAAGCCCACCCTGCTTTCTACAAGGCACTCGGCGGTAGGAAACGGGGACGATGCCGGCTCGATACTCGGCGATCTTGAGGAACATGGGCATGGCTAGGTCGAAGTGGGGCCGAGGAGGGTTGCACCACCCTCCATTGTCATTAGGCAGAGCATAGTTCGGTGGGCAAAAATTGGTGGCTGTAATGAAAATTGAAGGGCTTCCAGGGTGACACCATGAAACATCTCTACATTTGATCTCAAAACATGCTCCACAACTCAATCCATTGTTAAAAAGTGCTGTACTCAAAGCTGCATTTTTCACTCCATAGCCTTGGCTATCTATACAAGTTCCCATACCCACAAGCACCCCCTGCATCCACAAAGGAAATACACATCATATTTACTCAAAACGTAACGTCAATTTAGTGAGTCGGGCTAAATGTTACTATCATTGAGTATAGAGAGCCAGCCATGAGATTTTGATGGCCCTAAACAAAAATTTGTATGGAGGCTCTATCCATGAGACCGTTATGTAGACCACAGTCGTAAAATATAAGAAAGCATTAGTGGTTTTTATGAAACTACAAGTGGTTTCTTAATTTTTTTCATAATAACTGTAGAGTAGTCACATAGGGACTGCCTGGATTCCATAAAAAAAGCCCTATCAATACTTAAAATTCAGTTTATATATAATGAAAGGGGAAAAATTTTAGTAAAATAAATCAATGAAAGTTAGAATAGAAAATTCACGATATTTTGGCACAAATTTATCTTTATAAATCAATAATTCTAGGCTTTGGACCTCACTAAATTGGGGAAGGCAAAAAAATTAAAAAAAAAAAAAAAATTCTTAATGAACTTCATGAAACTTTTTGGGTGCCGTAAGCAGTTGCCTATGTGGCCTATGCTCAAATGCCGGCAATGAGTATAGAACGAGTTTAAGCACAAAGTACGAATGCGTACCCATTGTGCCACTGGCATCGCTTCCACCGTAGAACGTAGCATGGGCAGTCGTCCATCTTCCACCGGTATAGACACCAGGAATTCTTGCGTCGACACGAGCCAATAGAAGTAGCACAAGCACACTAGAAATGCAAGTGAAATCCATAAGAGCCATTGTCGATGTGTGTGTTAGGAGTGAAGAGTGTCTATATTGTAGGTTTTAGGTTTTATATAAATATGGAGGATGTGAATTTATTGTGTTTATTATTATTAAAATCTTCCTTGCTTGCTGTCAAAAAAAAAAAATCTTCTTTGCTTATCCTCTTAATCAAATATTATATAATTATATATTGTATCTTTGATTAGTTCGAAACTCAATACTGTTGGTTAATATTGGCGCAATTAATCTTTAATTAATTTTTTAAATCATTTCGATTTACGTTTCCATTTTTAACTTTAAATTTCACTTTTTTTTACCTAAATTATTCCTTTTTTTTTTTAATTTTAAATACTGTAACACCTTAAATGCATGTTTCCTTTTTTGATTTTCTGGAATATTTTTTCTGTTTTTGGTCATTTTTCCTGCCAAAATTAGAATTTTGTGTACCAAGCATA